>MQRK01220682.1:17941-34153 GCA_001938485.1 Girardia tigrina
TTATCAATTTAGAACGATGTCGAATGACGAGAGTTTTGCTGAGAGTTGTCCAAAAGACAATTCTGATTGTAATGAAAATAAAAGTTTGAAAACCCATGTTGGTGTTCTTAATAATATTTAATATTCAATTTTTTATTTTTTAAATATTATATTTTTTAATCATATCATTAAATTAATTCAAAATTAGATAATACATATACAAATACAAATACAACAAACATTAATAAAAAATTTTAATATAGAATGTTTTTTAATTAAGAATGTTTTTAAATTTATATTTACAATACTTAATTAATTTTTTAAATTTTCAAATTTGATTTTAATTCAAAATAATCCTTTTTTAAAACTATTTAAATTTTTATCAGCGAACCAAAAATTAATTACCTCCTCATAAGTCTTATGAATTTTTCATTTATCTACATCATCTTTGCACTAATATTTTGAAATATTTTACCTTGTAAAGAAAATAAATATAACACTTTTTATGTTTTCATTAATTATAGATTTCTATATATGTCTTGGTTCGTGATCAAGAATAGAATTCATAACTTAAAATATTTATTTCTATCATAATTAACTATTTCCAAACAAGTTTGAAGGAACAATATTTTCTTATTTTGCACAATACCAGATATCAGAATTTTATTATAAATATCCATATATAAATTTTAGTTTTAATTATAAATATTAATATATTAATTATAAAATTTTTAATGGTTATTTTTTTAAAATCAACTATTTTAAAAAATTAATTATTTAGCAAATAATTTTAAAGTTATAACATTTTCAAATAGCTTTAATGTTTAAAAAATTATCTGTTTTTAAAATTACATTTTTAGCAAATAAAATTTGATTAATTTATTTTTGAGAATTACTTTTTTTTAAATTAATTAGAGTTATTTTTAATTATAATTCTTTGCAATAACTTTTGATTTTAGATATTTGCTTATTTAAATATTCAAAAATTTTAAGATTGCGCCTAATCCTCACAATATGTATAAAGAGTTTTCATTTATTTATAAAGAGTTTTCAAAATATATAAATTTATATGAAATTTCAAAAGGAAATATTCTTTTTGATATTATTAGTTTTATTATATTTTTGACATCACAAATAACATTACGAAATGTTCGCCAACTCTCTATCCTTTTTCGCAGACTGTTTTCAAACTTATATGTATTATTATATATAGGAAGTACCAAGAAATTTAATGTTTTATATTTTTAATTGAAATTCACTTAAGAAAATGAATGAAATTTGTGAAACTTACACTTTTCAACTTTATTTTTATTGTCAATGAAAATAATAATTAACGATTGATATTATTGTAAAGTTATATTTCTTAAATAATAAATTTATCTGTTACTTTAATAACCCTTCCCTCCTTGTTACATCTCCGAGACATTCAATAAATTCCCGCTTTATTCTCTCTTAATAAAGTGTATAACTTCGTTAATAACTTTGTACCGTATAATACAAGAATGAAAACTCGTTTATTATATAGATTAAAGCTAATGACGTAAAGATTCATTCCTATCAATTTAACGTAAAAATATTTTTTAATGTAAAATTTTATTTTTTTAAAGTAAATTTTGATTATCGTATATTTTGTTATAAAAGACAATCCTTTACCCATAAAAAATTGTTCCAAAATTGGGACAGAGCGTCTTATCTAACAGTGAAAAAATGAATCTTTAATCCTGTGATCTTCACATACGGTGTTTTTGTAAAATACCAAAAATTAATTTAAAACAATTTAACAAAAAAATATTAATTTTTAAATTGAAATTCTGATACAGACTTCTAATTTATCTTTTTTTAATTTACAAAATTTGTTTTTTCAATGGACGAACTTATTGATGTTCTATTGAGAAGGAAACATAACTTTAATTTGAATGATTGATTACTCAAATGATGTTTTATAAAATTAACTATGTTAAAACAATTAAATGATACAAATAAATAAATATATATATATACAATATTTTTAGGCAAAAGATCTAAACGAATATGAAATTGCATCAGCAGACGCGATCAATTTTTGGGAAGCGAAATTCTTGCGAGATGTAATCAATAATAAAACTCTTATCATTACGGATACTGAGAGAAAACTCATACAAGATTTAATAACATTTTGTCAATGGAAAAAGCAAAAAGTTGGTGTGATTGAATCTGATATGAATGGAATCGACAATTTATTGCTCGCTAATATTGGTTAGAATTTATGATGGAGAAAAGTGAAAACATGTACTTTCAGGAATAATTGCTCAGAGCACAAGTAATAATCTGAGTAAACAATTTGCTGATATTTGTGTTCAAAACGATGACTTTGTTACATTGGTAGAGAACATTGAAAAATCAAGGAAAATATTTGAAATGTTTAATATTTTATTATCTGTGATTCATTTTCCGAAAATTCCTTTAATTTTTGGATTTATGTGTTTTTCAATTTTCGGAGTTCCTCTGGTGATTAATTTGAATGTGATTCTCTTACTGGAAATATCATTACTGGTAAGAGTTTTTTATTGTATGTGTTTGACGATAAAAACATTAACGACACAATCCAACAAAACTTCGATAAAAACTGTTGGTTAATAATATACCATAATTATATTTGATTATTAAGTATTGCATTGGATGATCATAGTATTTACAATTAGACTGAGAATCAAAAAGAACTTCAGCTTTTCTTGTACTTAATTCTGATTTAAATTTATTAATAGAATCAATAGAGAGTGGCTTAACAGCCCATTGACGCTGGTTTCTGATAAAGAGAGCAAACGATTTAGCGCCGATCAAATCATCCATTATCATATCATTATGTATATTTGTAATTGAATTAAACAATCTGCATAGCAAAAGCACAATTTTATAACGCATTATGTCAGATTCATTTGAAACTCAATTATTTTTACAATTATTTTATTTTGATCACCGAAATTGAAAATACTTTTTCTCTTTTTTTCATTCTTTTTATTAGCTTACTTTCTATATAGGTATATATATTATAGGTATATTTATTATAGGTATATATATATGTGTGTGTGTATCCATGGAATTTATAAACCTGTTTTTGAAGGCTTTTTACTCAATCGATTTTCTTCAAACTTTGGACACTTACTCATTCTCAATGACAAATGATTATGTGAAAATTTGATCGAAAAAAACTTTTTAAGATCCCAAAATAAATTCAAATCCCAAAATCGGAAAATTCGGAGTTCCCGAACAATATTAATTGCAAGATATATAAATTATAAATTATAAGTTGTTTTTATTAATTTTTAATGTGTTTTTTAATTAAAATTTTTTAAATTTAAAATTGTTAAATTTTAAAACATTGCAGTGAAGGATCCAGGATTTTAAACCAGCTAAGTTTCATCCCATAGAAATATTACAGGCAAAATTCAGTAAAACTAGGATATATACAACATGGTTCTTCAATATTATTGCTAAAAAATACACGCGTTACACTGTAAGTTAAATTTTTTTTCTGATTGAACATCTTCGAATATACATAGTACTTTATCTGATTTGATGTGTTTCTCGAGAAGTTATTTACCGGAATATTCTAAAAGTTTCTTTTCTTTTTCTTTTTGAGTCAGATTTTGAGCAGCAATGGAAAGCAGTTTATTCTTCTGTTTCTGGGTGAGTTCGTGTTAGACTCAAGCTTCAAACTTTTGAGCCAAAGGTATCGAGTGAAGGTTGGTGTAATTGTCTAAAAATAACAGTTTATCTTTTCTCCAAATTCTATGCATGTCTGGTCACCATCTCCTTTTAAAATTTCCCCAATTTGACTAATCTTTCGGAAGGAGGAATATCATCGAGGTCAAAATTATCGTGTTTCAACCTGACAAACCAATCGAGATCAGTTCTCTCAACTTTAGCGTTCTTTCTATACACACCACAAATATCTTTGGTACCTTAACTCACTTTTTAACCTAGAAAAAAGACAAAAAGAAGTGTCAGAAATGTAATTTTTTGTTAACCTGGCAATTCATTTGACGGTTCTTAAAAAACAAAAGACAGTATATCATATATTTGCCATTTAAATTAAAACTTTAAATACCAATAACTAATAAATTAATAAATACTAATACTAATAACTAATAAAACTAATATATTTATACTACTTTTACATGCAACCAAAAATGAAAAATTTATGGTTTTATTTTAGCCACCGACAATTTTATTATTTTATGGAAATTTTCGAAATTTCGATTATATTATTCGACATTCAAAAATGTTAAATTTGGGGTTCGTAGTTCAAATTGGATGTATTGAATTGATCGGTTCTGCTTTTTCTTATATTGTCGTGATGACCTTACAAGGGTTTTGGCCGAGGCGGTTGTTGATGATTCGAAATGTGTGGTACTTGAGTACAATAAACGATTTGACTGATTCGTACGGTCAAGAATGGGTATGTTAAACACAAGATATCATTTTGACATTATTTTTGTGCAGACCTATGCTCAAAGGATGAATCTCAATGTCATGGTATCTTCAGCTATTTTCATTACGATAATAATATTACAATTTACTGCAATTATCACGGTCATATCGAATACTCAATCAATTTTTTCTCAATGTTTAAAGAAATTGCCCTTTATTTTATTGATTCTGTTATGTCTGTCCATACCAATGTCCGTTTTTGGTATTTCTAAGCTGAACATTTTAGAATTATCCAATATAGAGTAAACTTTATTATTTGGCTGTTTCTTTTCTGAATTTTTTTCTTCAGGTTGAGTTTTCTTCTGATAGCCTTACCATTTGTTTTGTACATGGGGATTTTTACAGAAATTAGAAAATTTTTTATTCGGCATTATTATTTGGATCTTTAAATTCGATTTATTCAGGCAGCATGTTGAGACTTATCTTTATTATTTATCTTTTATTATTGTAGTTTGCTTTCAGATTTTTCCTAGTTTATCTTTGTTCAAATGTTCATTATTTAATTATATCATTATTAAAAATAATTTAAATCATTTTAAAATTAACGTTCTCATGAAATAATTCACAAGTTTGTAATCAAAAGGTTTACTAAAAGTTTTACTAAAGATCTCTATGAGGGTCATTTTACTTGACAGTAATTTTCTCGGACATTCTTAACATTCGCTTTTTTTCATAGTTTTACTTAAAACTCACTCTGGATCATGAGTTCGAATGTAGATTATTTTTAAAGATTTAGATTATTTTTTAAAATTAAGTGGCTGCTCATTTAATACGTAACGCAAAAAAATTGTAAGTTTTGACTATTTTCACAAATCGCTAGAACCCCCTCACCCCCAAATGTTACGGAACACCAAAATTTTTATTTCTCAAACTTTTATTTAATAATATAAAAAAATGTAAAATGTTTCTTTTCCTTCACTAAGCCAGCTTTCTACCTTATTTGTTCTCCTTCCCAGAGCAAGCCAAATGAGTATTCAAACTTTAAGTAAATCTAGTTCTTTTTTGATTTACTAGTTAACTTTAAAATTATTTTATCGTATTCTGAGAATTTCATCAAAGAACTAAATTTTGCAACATATGTTTTTACTTAAAAATTTCCTGTTGGTTCTCAATTGAATTCAGAAACTTTCACTAACTGAAATATATTTGATACATACCACAAATTTTCTATGCGACAAATCACCAAAATTCAATTAATTCTTTTTAAAATGTGTCTCGCTTGTTTCTTTATTCTCTGAAGGTTAACAAAGAAATGAAACGTTTAACACTAGATTTACGAACTGAGCCAATTTGACTCATTTAAAATTATATGGCTAATTATATAACTGAAATATAATTTTTTAAATACATATGATGGTTTTTAGTTACGTAATGAAATATAGGTTACTCAAGTCTTCAAATTCCCTCATTTCTCATATTTGAATGTGGTTTACATATTTATACGACTATGAGCGCTTGTTGTATGAGTCAAATTGGCTCACTTCAGAAAAAATAGGTATATAATTAACTATCGTTAATCTAGTGTTAATTGTTTTCGTAGCTGAATGGGAAGTATTAGTATGTGAATTCGAAAATGACTTCCTTCGAAAATACCGATATAAATATTTTGAGCTCACTATTAATGATAATTTCTTAATGTTAATTTTTTTCACAATTTTTATTAGATTGCTTAATTTTTTCCCTAAATGTTACGTAAAAATTCCTGCAATCCCCAGTCCTCTTCAACGTTACTTATTAAATTAACAGCCCATAATTTAATAAGTAATAATATTTATTTTTTAAGTAGAGAATTGTTTAGATGAACTTTTGATATAAATAAATTCCTCATTTTCTTCAACTAAAATGTGATCACCAATGTGACTAAAGGAATTTTCAATGCACTTACACAAACTAAAGTCAATAACAATGTATTTGTAGACTTCGTCTAATTCGGAGTGCTAAAATCATCAAAATAATTTCTTAAACAGAATAATTTTTAACAACATTAAATCGTTTTCTTCACAATAACACCACTAAAAACCATTTAGATTAGCACAGATTTTAATTTTTATGAAAGAATGTTGCTGGGGCTTTTAAAAAGAAATTTTCACTGGGGGGGCACAAGCAATCTGGAATGGTCATGTGCCGAAATACGGTATCTTTTTATCTTGGATGAAAATAGTTATTTAACCTTGATTTTTGTGATGAATTTTACTATTCCAAACAGTTTTTTCTATCAAGTGTTCTTAGATTTAAAAGACGAAAATACTGAAGTCACTTGACCCCTAACATTTTACGATCAGTTTAACACGAGTTATATTACTTAACACTTCAATACATGTTACTTTTAAAAAAATAATTGGCAACAAAGTCGTTTTCTGAATATATATCCAGGGTTAGGTTTCTTTCTCGTTATTAAGAACATTTAGACAAATCTCGTTTGAATTTTTATTACAATCACATTTAGAGTCATTATGACTCTTAGAAAGTCTTTCATCGTTTGTAATCATTCTAACTGGTTTTTTTGTTTCTCTTTTTAATCATGATTATTCGAACAATTTTTCTAAGTCATTTTTTAAAATATATTAATTAATATTAATTAAAAATAATAAATTTTACCATTTCTCAATAGATCCCAAAATACCGTAAATTCCGGACTATAAGCCGCATTTAAAAACCTGAAATGAGTCATAATTTAAGAGTTGCGGCTTATAGTCCGTTGCGGGGGTACTGTTGTGGCGTCAGTCTTTGGTACCGAAGTGGCAAGAAGTGATGGGATTTGGACTTGTGTTTCCGGCGGTAATTGTGGTGGCTCCATAATCACTAAAGGCGTGCACGATATTTGAACGCGTGGAGCTTCATAAAAGGAAACGTGATTGTTAGGCGTGAAAACTGGGGATCCACCGGTCGCATTGGATGAGATTCCGATTGTGGGCTTCAGACGTGCGACGTTGATGGTTTCCTCGACACCGTTGATTTCTACACATTGTCCTTCTACACATTTCTAGACATTGTCCTTGACGGAGCGTAAAGGACAAGGACCTTGATATCGTGGTTTGAGGTTTGACTCCGTGTATCCATGTATCCATACATGCGTTGCGTATTCAAAAGATTTGGGGATATAAGGTTTATACGCGTGCGATACTGAAAAGAGAGGGTTTGAATCGATCGATAGAAAATGATCTCTTGCAGCAGCAAGTTCAGCTAATGTTGACTCTGTGTTGAAATCTACTAGTTGATTTGGTAAGGAAATTGAAACGCCAAAAAGCAGTTGGGCTGGCGAACATCCTGTAGTTTTTGACGGTGTGTTTCTCCAGGTCATCAACACGAAGGGGAGCGCAGTATGCCACTGATAATTGTTGGAAAAAATAGCTAAACTGGTTTTGAGTGTTCTGTGAAAACGCTCGAGCATTCCATTTTTTTGTGGATGATAGGAAGTTGTGCGGAGGTGCTTGATGTTTAAGTGTCTAACCAGGGAATTGAACAAGTCTGATTCGAACTGGGCACCTCGGTCGGAGATTATAGATTGTGGAATTCCGTATCTTGCGATCCAATGTTGAATGAAATTTTTAGCTATGGTCTCTGCGGTAATGTTTCTGACAGGGACCAACTTGAACCACCGAGTCTTGCGATCGATCATGGTTAAGAGATAGGTATACCCTTGTGATGGTGGGAGTGAACCGACGAGGTCGATATGGACGGTATCAAAACGGTTACCGGTTTGGAAATGCATGAGTGGTAGCTTTGTGTGTTTGTGGATTTTGAATTTCTGACAATCCAAACATTCAGCTACCCAATTCTTGACATCTTTACGCATCCCTGGCCAAATGACATGTGTCTTGAGGAGTTCAAATGAAGCAGAGGATCCATGGTGATGTATGTTGTGGATAGCTGTGAACACTAGTTTGCGCAAAGATTGACCAAGTATTGGTCGTAAGGTACCAGAGAGTGAAGAATCAAAGTGGATTCCGTCACTGAGGAGATAGTGGTCTTTAAATATTGATATTTCGTCAGTTTTGGGTGAATTGTCTAATAATTGTTGAGTAGAAAATAATGTACCATGTGTGATTGCATGGCATCTGGACAAGCAATCAGCGATAATATTCTCTTTACCAGCTATGTGCTGAATTTGACAAGAAAATTGGGAAATGAAATTTATTTGCCGCTGTTGGCGTGGAGACGGATCTCGCATTGTCAAAAGATGCAGCAAGGGCTTGTGATCGGTAAAAATAGTAAACGACCTACCATCAAATAAGTATTTGAAATACTTTATAGCCAAAAAGATAGCAGTAAGTTTCCGATCGAAAGCAGAATACTTCTGTTGTGCGGCATCAAACTTCTTACTGAAAAATTCCAAAGGTTCCGGAATTCCGTTGTTGATTTGATGAAGTGCTGCTCCCGCATCCGTCGTGAGAGTAAGAGGGAGACCGGCCTTTGGAAAAGAAAGTTTTGTCATAAACTGTAAAGCCTTCTTGGCGTTCTCAGAGGAAAATAGGGGAGATTCATTCCATTTGAGAATGGTTTGTTTGCGTCCTGTACAAAGTGCGGAAAGTGGAGCAAGAATATCGAAAATATTGTGGATGAATCTATGACAAAGATTTATGGTGCCCAGAAAGCTACGGAGTTGGGAGACTGTCTTTCAATTAGAAGACTGAAATGGAGACTGAAATTTCAAAATAATCTCAGCTCTATGAGGGAGTGGCTTAATTCCTTTAGCTGAAATCAGGTGTCCTAAGAAACGGATTTCAGGTTTGCAGAAATCGCATTTATTAATATTAAGTTTTAAGTTAAAGTCAGACAATGCCTTTAAAACTTTAGCGACATCTTGTTGATGTGTTGCGACATCTTTGGAGCCTATCAGTATATCGTCAATGTATACAATGGAACAATATTGGAGTTTTTCGAGTACGTGGTCAATGTGTCTCTGGAACATTTGAGCAGCATTTCTGAGACCAAAGGGCATATACAAGTACTCGAAAATTCCAATTGGCGTCGTGACAGCTGTCTTTTCCACGTCGCATTTACGAACTGGTATTTGATGATAGGCTTTGCGGAGATCCAGTGTCCTGAAGATAGTGGCATTAGGTAGTCTTTGTAAGACGTCTTTTATCACGGGCATCGTATATGAGTCATGAATTGTTATTTTGTTCAGTCGGTGGTAATCTCCGCACAAACGAAAAGAACCATCCGGTTTGGATATAATATGTACTGGTGATGCCCATGGTGACGATGAACGACGTACAATGCCTGCATTCAAAAGTTCTGCAAACTCAGCACGGACGAAATCTAATTTCTCATTCGACATGATGCGAACTCGTTCGTGTAGCGGAGTTGTTGTGTTAGTTTCAATCCGGTGAAAAAAATTTGAGTCCAGAGCTACATTTCTGGTAGTGCTATCGGTTGTTAAATTAGGAAACTGGTTCAAAAAGGTTTGGACGAAATTGATAGATGTGTATAATCTAGCTCAGGCTCTGGAACAAACGACGCTACCAACTTTGTACTCCCTGGAGATGGAAAAAGACGACGTGACCTACAATCTACAGCTAACCAATTAGAGCAAAGGAAATCAGAGCCTAAAATGGGATGAGTAACATCAGCAACGTAAAATTTCCATGTGAAAAGTTTGGCTATATTGGGGAGATTGAAATATATTGTTAATGAACCTAGGGTTTTAACCACACTTCCATTAGCGGCGCGTAGGCTGAACGAATTGCTAGTGTCCTGAGGACTGAAATAGATTGGTAGTATGGAGAGACTTGAGCCAGTATTAACTAAGAAGTTAATATTTGAAATCGAGTTGTCGACGGAAGATACTGCGGCTGTAACTAGAAATAAGTCTAATGACGGGACAATGCCATCTATCTGTGCAGCAAAGATTGAAGGCGTTACTAGTTTTTTTATGGTGATGTACACATCCTTCAACACACTTCCTGGCGTCTTTCTTGAAGCGGCCATGAAAAATGCAAAGATCTAGCTGTTTGCACTCAGGGGATCGATTTTCCCACTGGCATCCTAAATGACAAAACTTTGCTGCGTCCTTATACTTATAATTAAATCGGCAGAGTGTTTTCCTGGGTCGTGGACATGGTGAACGGGAAGAAAACTTGCTACTTGATCATCTGGAATTTGCAGACGCACCACGATTTCAGAACCCTTGAACTTTGGTCTCTAAACTCATTACTCGATCATTTAGTCGACCACAGGTGGTGATGAAACAGGACATGGTTTCCTGTAAAGTGGCTTCGAGTGAATTGGGTTGAATGCTTGGTGTTAGCGAACAAACTCCTGCTGACGCAGTCTGGCCGCCAGTGAACTTATTTATTTCGGTCATCTTATCTGCTGCTAGGGCCAAAACTTTTAGCTTGGTATCCGGTAAAACTGTCAGGATTTGCTGTGTTGTACTGGGTAAGGACGAAAGAAAGAAACTACGAAGGAGTGATTCGTCTTTAGATAAGTCGGGTTGCAGTGCATCCAACTCTCCGATGCACTTTTCAAGAAACTGGGTTGGAAGCAGATTTCCTAAGCTTTGTGGCGTTAGGTATATCCACTTTGTCGCGTGTAGTGGATCTGTGATGTCCTTGATAGTGTTTGTCAATTTGGATTCTAAACCCATTGGGATTAATGAGAGAATGAAGTTAAACTTCTGGCGAGACGTTCTTAACTTTCTAGCCTCGAAAGACGATTCGACAACAATGAACTACGTGGTTGTTGAAAGTACGTACACGGTCGCTCGAGTTTGTAAATTTCCTCTTCTTCATCATCAGAATCCTTACCGCCTAACAAAGGAAAGCCTACTAAAAAATGAGAAAGTGTTGGGATGTTCTCATTTAAGCAATTTGATGATGTATTGAGAAGCTTGCCATTATGGTACAAAGGAGAAGAAGGTCTTTAGGCAAAAGCAATTTTTTTTAGTATTCTAGCGATGTGTGCAATATAATCCAGGGAGTCGAAACTACATTGTATAACCCTGTTGATTTGAAAAGGAGTCAAAAAGAAACCCATGTACTTAACCTGGCGTTGGGGCCTTCGAACGATAACCTTTGTAGGCGTGACTGGAGGAACATGGACAGAAGGATAGAAACTATCGGTGGGTCAACATTGCGCCTTACGTATCTTATATGGATTATCAATTTATTTGTTTTGTTAAAAAAGGTAGCTAATTTAATAATATGATTATACGCATTCATATTGCGTGCCAAGCAAAATACAAATGAACAAAAACATACCATAAAGTTATTATTAATATCGACATGAATCAGTTTCTCATCCATCTTTCTCAATTCGATCGCTGGCTTGATAGTTCCTCGGGAAATCCTGATCGGCGCCTCCGGTTTGTCAAATACGTAGAAACTTTTTTATGAGCTTTCAATATCTGTGGTGGATACTCAAACTGACCGCAGAAAGGAGCGACCTCGGTGGAATCCGGATTTAACTCGTACACGAATATGGATTTTCTGTTTGACATCATAAGATTTTCCCTTGAATAATCCATGTTATTAATTAAGTGCTCAACAACAATAGAAAGAGATTTATTTTCTTTAGTAACTTTTTCTTGATATAATTCATCTGGTAAATTCTGACACCAATTTAGTGGCGATATCCCTTCCAACTCTTCATTCGACTCTTCCTGCTCCGACCAATCGGGAAACGTATCGATTTCAATGAAATCTTCATTGTTATTCACATTGAATTGAAAAATACTATTTTTATTTTGGTTCTGATACCAAAGATAACGCTGTTCTCGTCCTCATAGTTCCACTGGGACATCACCATCGGCATATCCGGCACCGATGGATCATTATTCGTACAATACCGAGTTATTTCTGTATTCATTTTACGATTTTTGTTTTTTTATTTCAAATCAATTATTGATTAGAAATTTCACATGAAATCGATCAATTTTTAATAATAACTTTTCAATTAAGCATGTATTTATTATGACAAATTTTGTACTCCATTTTTTCCAAAATTTAAAATCGACTATTTTAATACAAGTTTTAAAATAACATCGAGATAAATCATGTCTTTATACAGATTTCCAAAAACTAGTCAAAATACTAAACTGTCGTTGGAGGTTCAACTTTTCTATTTAAGAAATTGACAAATAATCATAATAACGACTATATACAAAATATTTATACATTTTCCATCGGAAAAGAATAAAAATCGAGCACAAATATCAAAAAATTTCATTGTTCATAATTTTTCCAATAAATTTCATACCAAACTAATGCATTCTCGTCATTCACAAGTTGAAAGGCACCAAATATAAAATTTTACTACCATTATAATTTTTTATCTTAATTGGATTACAATTCTAATTAATTACAATTGATTAAATTAATTAATTTAATTTAATTAAACTTAATTGATTACAATTCTAAGTAATGTTCCGATCGTAATATGTTACCATAGTGGATAATAAATAATATCTGTCCTACGAAATGTATGCCAGTTTAAATAAAATTGGAGCGAGGGTAGATCAAGGTGTGATTACAGGATGCACGCACCGAACTACCCATGACACACTGTGTCAATAAGGAGGAACAATCGACGAGTTAGAAAACATTCGAATACATATACATTGCTGGGAGATCTCAATCCATTGACCTATATTTGGAGTAACAATCAAAGAGTAGAGAACGGACGAAGTTAATGCCAAGCTCTTCTGGTGGAACAAACTTTACGAAATCGGACGTAATTAAGTCAAATCCATAAGCGTAAAAAAAGAATTGAGAGTGCTTGCAGGCATGAATAACAACCATCCGCATTATGATGTCGATGAGAAACTTTAATAAATATAAGTGGTGAGATAGTTTAATTAATGGTTAAAAAATAGAAATCAAATCGGAGAATTGTAACAGTTTAGATTGAACTTGGCGGTGAGGATGAGTGAAACGATCACCTGACAGAGGAATAAAAAGGGATGTGAAAATCAAGAGAACTTAAAAGGTTGTGCACCACGAGCATCACGGAAATGGCGAATTGTGAAATAGAAAAGTAAAAACGATAATTGTGTAATAAGGTTAAAGTCTAAGAGAAACTAAAAATTTGAAGAGAAGAAAAATCGAAATCATTTAAAGCGAAATTAAATTTCTTTTGCGAAAATTAAGTTATGAGAGAATAAAACGAAGATTACAATGAGATTCCCGATGTGTAAAAAATGAAATAAATAATAGAAATATTTGTGGAAAATAATTGAATGAAATATGAATAATGAAATGGGGATAATATATATAAAAATGGAGAATATAGAGTATTGAAGAATATTGTATTGAAAATTGTGTGTTTATGCCAGGCCTAGCTCACATCGGATGAATGTAAATTAAGGTTCATAACCGGAACAATCGAGCGGACAAAGAAAGGGGTTAAAAGAATCAGACCAGATTGGGTTCTACCTCGCGGAGACGCAACCGACCGCCCTCGTGCAATTTAAGATCGTTGGCGAGAAGTCTCTTCTCTCTTTTTACGTGGCATCTTTTTATATTTTGAGATATCCAAGCCACTTTTAACCAAAGGGGATAACTTGAAATGCGTGTATCTTTTTTATTTTTTTGGATCTCAGGGATCTCTCGCGTCTTAAGGGTTTGCGTCGCCTGACCCATACCGAGGAAACCTACGCCCGGATGAAAAGATACGGGAGACGGCCAAATGAACATCGGTACAGTCTGCGTACGGAGCCGGTCTCAGGGACGGGTAACAAAGAACCAATACCCTGAGTGACCATTAAACTGGCGTATGCCCCGTGACCGTCACGGAGATCAAAGGTGGTGAGAGAGACACCAGAAAAATCCGGGGAAGTCCCCGTAAACAACTCGGGCCGCAGTAGGGAACCCAGATGCCAACTGGACAAATGAGGCACCTCTTGCACACCCGGCCTAGGAGGTGCGAAGAAGGATGATGGAGCTAGTGGGTAGAAGGACGGAATTGGACCGTGTATATGCTCCGTCCTCCCCTGTAAATTAAAAGAATAAAAGAATATAAAAGTATATAAAGAACTAAAAAATATATATCAAGAATATGAAAGAATTTAAAGGAATATAAAAGTATTGGAAGTATTAAAGTCCTGGACTCGTTATAAAATGAGAAAAATGTGGAATTAAAATTCGTGCGAATACAGAAATGGAATAAATTGAGTGAAAAAAAGGAGGATTTATGAAATAAAAGGTGAAAAATGAAATAAAAGGTGAACAAATAAAGTCGAAATATTATGGAAATAGAAACGAGAAATAAAATTGATATTGAAAACAAGAAATTAAACGTGAAATAGAAATAAGTCATCAAATAATATGGGAATTCAGTTGGAGATTAAATACGTGAAATATAATCGATCGGGAATTGAAGGTACCTTAAAACGAAAATTTAAAAAAAAGAAACAAAATAAAAATAAAAATTAGCAAAACAGATTTAAAGGAAAGAAGAAAAAAATCAGGGAATAAAAAGAAAATTTCGGGAAATAAAAGTGAATTAAGCGAGATAAAATCTATATTAAAAGGAGGAATGTTAATATACCAAAATTTTAAATATTGAATTAAGATGATAGAGAACACCCCCTCAACCAGCAGTATCGTGTACGAGAACGAAACGATGATATTAATTGAACCTGAGGATCACCTCATTGAAATGACTCGACCGAAGACACTTAACACCAGTTAAATTGACAAAAACAGTACTCTTCCAAATGAAGTAGACAATTGTATCTATAAAAACTGTGTTTCAACTGAGGTGCTAAAACACGGTTTTTATTACTGTTCAAAGAAGATATTACTAGTATAAGTACGGATTGTTTACAAGCTGTGTTTGACTGATGTGTTTATAAAACCACCAAAATAATGCAATTATAACAACAATTATTATATTGATTATTATTATATCAAACAGAAAATATTATAAAAAGAAGGTAATTAAAGTTGATCACAAAAAAAGGATATTGGCTTCGAGAAACAATCAAAAAATAATACCGTTAGTTACTTCAGAGTCTACTACGGTGTAGAGAGACTCCTACGTGTTTCTCTAGTTGGGGACAGCGAGTATTCCAGTTATTTTTTGAATTGATCGGATTTGATAGGTTGCCGGAATAGGGAATGGACAAATGAGAATGATTCAGAATAGACAAGTTCTTTTTTTTAGTTGATTTGGAATTGTCTTTTGTTGTTTTATAACAAGCGAAGCAGGTTTAATTAGAAACGATAATTTTCCCAACGAGAGATCCGTCTTCTGAATTCGTGGTAATTAGTTATTATTGTTTATTGATTTTTAAAATTTTTTATTGATTTTTTTTAATTTACTTATTTTATTTATTTCAAGATTTATAAATACAGAATAAACTATCATTTGGGTTTTCTTTCGGAAAAGGGAGAAGCTCATCAATTTGGTAAAAGACCGTGTCCGAGATCTGAACTAATCGACATATTGCTCAGTGTAAAATGATTGATTGGACCATAACATTATTATTTTGACAACCCATCCGATATAATCTTCATGTAATCAAAACACAAATATTTGTTCAAATGAAATCGGTTTTTTTTGCCAAATTTTTATGTTTCAAAACCGAGATTCGTTTGGACGCGAGGTGCAGTGGTAATTAATTGTTCGGATAGATGAAGCAGGGAACATAATTATCCATTAATTTTTTTATCAATGATTCTTTTGCAATTATTTTCTCTCATTATTAGCTTCATGTTTTGATTAAATAATATTTTTCCTTCATTCCCCAAGAATATATATTCCCACACACAACACATAAAGGAAACAAGGCACCACGCACACGTGCACATAAATAAG
>MQRK01220686.1:3050-17618 GCA_001938485.1 Girardia tigrina
GTAAAAAAGGTGAGTAAGGTCGCTTGTCCGATAAACCTTTTGATTTACTTTAAACATTTCATAATCTGGTATGAAAAATAAAAAATTGAAAAATATAGTTTTTGTATGAACTCAATTCCACTAAAGGTTAATATTACTGAACGGTAAGAAGTGATGGATATTTAATTGAATTTCTATGTATATTAAAATTATTTCACAAAAGTAAGTTTTATTTTTATATTAAATTTTACAAAAGCAAATAATATTTTAATGAAAGAATATAAAATAATCATTGGTTTTAAATAGTTTAAAAAAAGATAATTATCAGAAATAAAAGTTTGACGTTAAATTAATTTATTTATTTACTGTTTCCATAGAAACAACATGGAAGGGGTACCGATATCTTGACCATTGAAAACCATCATATTATTTTTATTTCTGTTGCGTCCAATTAATTTTCTTAAAATACTTTTTCCTGTTTGAATGAAATTACATGAAAATTCGATTATAAATATTATTAATTTTATTATTTATTTAAAATTTATTTAGAAAATGAATATTATTGAGCTGATATTAATAGTTCTTTTAATTCTATTTTCTTTTATATTTTGTATTGAATCGGATAATACATATAAATTGATAAAAAGTTGTGTTTTTCAATTTTTGAAGGTTCCTTCAATCGATTCAAAACTTAAATGTTCCATCGAATGCAGCAAAGCAAACAGTTGCAAAGTATTTCGATTAGAAGAGGATTCTTCGAGTTGTCTTTTGTACTCGTATAACGAAGTCTGTCAGTCGAATACCGTTTGTACCAATGTCTCTGTTTTTGTCAAGGAACAAGTAAATGTATTTCTTTAATAAAGCAAAGATTGATGAAGGTATTTTAGAACTGGAGTGACACAAATAATGCTAGATATAGAATATTGAAGGACATTAACTTTCAATTTGATATTGGTATTCCTTCCGTGTATACCATAATAAATACCTCTCAAGCAACACCTCTGATCATTGGTAATAGTAATGGTGTCATTTCAGCAACGGGAACATTCAATAAAAGCAAACTTATTACATGTCCTAAATACGAATTGGTTACCTATTTCAACAATAAAGTTAAAACTCATGATAAATTAGCAAATAATTTTGTTTCGTATTTAACGGACGGAAGTTGCGACGATTATTACAACTGTTACCATTCGATTGATGATTACAGCAGCTATATAGGGATAACAAACCAAGTTTTTGGAATTCAGTCGAACTCAACATTTGATCTGCAAGATTTTTTACAGAAAATAAAAGATTATAATTGGCATATAATTTTGGGCGGTACTTTTTGGGTGAATACCTTAACGAATAGTATCAAAAGTCTCACTCAATATTATGGGATTTGTGTCACCAAGAATTACGATGCTGCGAGCTGGACGATCACGGATAACATTTGTAAATCTATTAAAAATTATTCCTCAAATGTTTGTGCGTAGACATTTTATTCACAAAGATTTTTAAAAACATAATAAATTAATTTCCATTATTATGTATGAGTAAATATCGTTATAATAATTAATAATATTTCGACTTATTTTATCTTTTTGTTATATATTGTTGATATAATTATTAATGAAATATTTTGTTTGAATATGGAGAGTTTTGTGGTTACAATAAATTTGATTCTTTTTGTTTCATCTCAATTTGTTCAAATTTACAAGCTACTCGGCCAAGATGAGGACATTGATTAAAACTGTTAAACAGTACAATGGAGAAGAGGATATTGGGAAGTGGCTCGATCGCGCTAAAGTCATAGCTGAAGTAGGTAATGAAGATTTGGCTAAAGCCATACCAATGTTGCTGGAAGGTAAGGCATATGATGTCTCGGTTAATTTAGATAAATCGCGGAAATGCGATATCGATGAAATCGAATCGGCATTAAAAGAAATGTTTCAAAAAAATGATGTAGAAGTTTTTGATGAATTGAAGCAAAAAATGAAACGGCGATGAAAGTACCCAGAGTTTATTGAGCGATATAAAGCTCTTATGTTCAAAGTGTTGCATTACCGACGAAAATACAGTAAGTTTATTTTTTATCAGCTCCTTTTCGTCGAATGTGAAGGAAAAAATACAAACTTTGATCAAATATTCAAAGATAAGTTTAGATTGTATTGCCAGTAAGGCCGATGTATTTTTAAGGGAAAATCGAGAAAAATTGTTTTAGCCGTCAGGAATAGAAAGGACAATAAATTGATTTGAGATGATGTCCGACAGCCACCAGGATGTGATGGGAAACGTTCGTGGCAGAACGCTCCCAAAGAAATGTCACAAAAGTCCAATGACGGTGTCGAGAAGGCGGGTGAGAGGCGCCTATATAAAACCTCTTTGCTAAATGCTATTGTTCAAGATGGAAATAAAAAAAATAAAATTTGGAATTGGAATTTAATTCCAATTCCAATGAATTATATATATGTATATTTACAACAAAAAGAAATTAAATTAATGGGTAAAATTAAAAAAGAAAATTATTACTTAAAATTACTTTTGTATATATGTAAGAAAAGTTTTTATGAAAAAATGTAAAGAAAAAAAAGGTTTAAATGATGAACAGAAATGTGATTTGTTTTTATGTTTCAGTTAAAAAAATTAAGTTTTGATAACCAATAAAGTTTTTATCGATCGATTTGACTTATAAATTAAATGAATTTGCAAATAATAACTATACCAACATATTTTTCGAATGTAATTTTGGATGAAGACGATGCAGTCGACGAAAAGGAAGATAAAAATAAAAAACGTCAGAAAATGATCAGGAAAATCGATGAATTCGTCGAGCATAAACTGAACCACGATTACATTTCATTCAGTGACAATCGAAACAACATTCATCACACATTCGAAGACGTGGATAGCAGTTCCGAGTCGGAGGACGAAGAAGCGAAACATTTGGATTTTCTCGAGTCGATTATTTATCAGAAATCAGATGTGCAGATCAGTCCTTTGTATTGGCAATTGATGAAACCGTTGCGCTATATTCGAATCAGATATGTCCAGGCGACACTCTTGTGTTTGTGCTATATGAACAACAATAAACTAAAAGCACCGGAATGTATGAGAACGACGGAAGACAGCGATGGAACAGTGCTGTTGTTGAATCTGTTGTCAGCAAACGATATGAGATGCCTGATTCAACCAGATTATTTCATCGGTGGTTCCTCAAGTACTTCTAATAATGGTGAAAGAGATACGATCCTCTTGAGGACCACAATTGACGATTGGGAGATTGAATTTTGGACCGCATCCTCATGGGCTCGGATGCTGGTAATCAACAAAAGTAATTTTAAAGTATTTCCAGCTATACTTGCGGTCAACCGGGCCATTTTGCAAGGAATTGCAATAATTTAAACAACAATGATGAGCAGTAGGCATCGCTGGCTCTCCTATTATAATTCAGACGCTACCAATTGTGAGTGCTTAGATAAATGGTACAGAGGTCCAGGCACTGATAGATACCGGCAGCATGGTGAGTATGATCGAGAGAAAAGTATGCTGTGGAGAACGAAAAAGGAGGATGGGTCACTAGAGTGGGTGGAATAAAAGTAGAGTATAAAATGCAAGTTAGTGTTGAAGTAACCGTAGGAAGACGAAGAGTAAATAGTGATATGTTAGTGATGAATAAACTAGTATCTGGTGTTGATGTGAAATTCGGAATGGATTTGATAAAGAAATTAGGAGGTATTCAAATTAATGTAGATGGCAATGTTTCATGGAATTCGAATAGACAAGATGAGAAGATAAATCTTCATGTCATAGATTATGCGAGTAGAAAAAATATGGTAGAATGCACTGTGATCGATGATGTTGACTTCACAGCAAGGTTTGATGGTAGTTGATGGGTGGTGAGATGGAAATGGAAGAACATAACACCAATTCTATGGAACACTGTGGCTCAAGATAAGGTGAGTGAAGAAGATAGGGAGGAGTACCTTAAGGAACTGGAAAGATGGATTAATAACGGATGGCTGGTTCCAGTTGAGAGAAACAAGAATGAAATTATTCCTCTCATGTGTATGAAGGAAGAAGCAAAAGGGAAGGTAATACCTGTTTTGGATTTCAGGGGGGTTAATAAGTTTATTCATTCTCACACGATTGATACAATAGCAGTTAGTGAATCACTCTGCAAGTGGAGAAAAATGTCTGGAAATTGTAAAATCATTGATCTAAAAAATGCGTACTTACAGATACATGTTGAAAAAGATCTGTGGAAATAATGATTGATTAATTATAAATGATTTTCAATATCAATTAACTCGATTGGCTTTTGGATTAGTTTCAGCTCTGAAGATCATGATTAGAATACTAGACTATTTTAGAAACTGGGAATGTATTTAAAAAAGGAGTATCTCATTATGTGGACGACTTGATTGTAGATGAAAATATAATTTCGGTTTCGGAAGTGAGAAACCATTTAGAACATTATGGACTGATATGTAAAAAACCAGAAAAAATTAACACGACATCAGTTCTCGGGTTTCAGATGTATTTGAAGCAAAACGAATTGATGTCGAAAAGAACGAATAATATTAATATAGTAGAGGATCAAGTAATGACGAAGGAACGAATTTATTCTATCTGTGGTAAATTAACTGGACACTATCCTGTATGTGGATGGTTGAGGGTATTGTGTAGCTATTTAAAACGAATGTGTAACGGAATCAATTGGAAGCAACGGGTATCAAGTATAACAGAAGTTTTGATGAATGATTTACTAGAAAGAGTAAATAAAGACGATCCTGTGAAGTGCGTATGGAATACACCAACATCAACGTCAACTAAATGGAAAGTTTGGTGCGATGCAAGTAAGATGTCAACAGGAGATGTTGTTGAGTGTAATGGGAATACGTTAGAAGACGGTAGCTGGCTTAGAAAAGAAGATGATTCGAGTTATATAAATGTAGCTGAACTAGAGTCGGTGATGAAAGGATTAAATATGATCTTGAAATTGGACGTGAAAGAGTTTGACATAATGACAGATTCTCAAATAGTGTGTGGTTGGTTAAACTCCGTTGTTGATCGGAATAAAAAAATAAAAGTAAGTGGAATAAATGAAATGTTGGTCAAGCGTCGTTTAAAAATGATTGAAGATATAATTGGAGAATTTGATCTTCAATGTAAATATGTGTGGATAAATTCAGAGCAGAATATTGCAGATCGGATGACTCGAGTAAAACGAAGTTGGCTGGATATGGAAAAGCCAAATGTAGCAATGACTGTAAGTGAGTGTAAATCTGCAATATCTGACATCAGAGAACATCATAATTTGCACCATATGGGTGTAGAAAAGATCATTTATTTATTCGATATATATTGGATAGCAGCAGACGTTAATGAAGTTAAAAGGGTGATAAAAGAGTGTAATAAATGCAACAGTATCGATCCGTCACCGAAGAGAGTAACTCATGATTTGTTAAGTATTCAAAATAATTGGGAACGCTTAGAGTTAGACCTGTTGAGAATCTGAAATTAAATATATTAAAATCATACTTATAAAAATCTTTCACCCTTGCATAGTGAGCCCTGTAAAGAAAAAAAATAAAACAAAATATATAATAATTATAAAACGGAAATTTTTTTGTGATATCTCATCCCTTTCTAGCTTCCAGTTGTTTGAGCTAGCGTTCAGGGACGCGTGGAAGTTATTAGGGATATAAAATAATTAAATCAAAAATATGTAAAAATATAAAAACAAATTCGCACCATAATTAAAAAATGAACATGACAGATGCTTGTGCGTCTGTCATGTTTTACCCAAATTACCAAAACATTGGAAATCAATTATTTTTTAAATAATAATAATTTGATTTTATAAAATATAATTTTTGAATTTTTAATAAAATTTTTTAAATATAATATTTTTTTAAATTATAATACAATTTTTAAATAAATTTTCATATAATTATATAAAATCGGGTATAAATACCCGTTCACATTCACATATAAACACATGAAAATTTATAAAAAGAAAATTTTAAAGTTTAGAGGCACACATTTGAAGGTTACATATTTTTTAAATCAAATAAAAGAAAAAAGTATAGAGATTTAAACGAGATTCTCCATTGTTATATCCTTCCACTGTGAATATTCGTCAATTGTATTTACTCAATAAAGTTTTCTAGATTTGATCGTCTGTTATTTATTTTAAAGAGATGTTAATTGTTAAATTCTTTTGCGAGAATATTTGAGAAAACAAATTTAAAGAATCTCTTTCGAGATTAATTTTGTTGACGATCCTCAAGAGAGAAATATTTACTGAACCTGGCAATTTTTGTAAATAAATTGGTGAAATCTCTCTCCTTATTTGCTTCTTGGAAAAGATCATCAATTACAATAACATCTCCCTTTTGGAGACGTGAAGACCAGTTTTCATTAAATCCATTGATGATCTTAACACCTTATAATTTACAAAATTCATATTCAGTTAGTCAACTTTCACCTCCTCCACCTTGATGCCAATAGATTCGTTTAAATTTGTTTTTAAACATGTCGTTTCTCTGCAATAACTGACATACAAAATGTAATTTTACACTACTACTTGGTCCAACTACCTGGAATACAGCACTGTTGTTGAGATTCATTTTTAATTGTATGTGTATGTTCTCATTTTGTTTATAACACATACAAAATGTATTGATATTACCCACACATTGTAAATGTTTTAACATAAATTATTTATGACATCAACAACATGTATAAATCTTTATTAACGTACAAATCTTGATAATAATATTACAAAAGAGCCTGTTAGAATGCTACACACAAGTAAAATATTCCTCTGTTTATTTCTCAATTCAGTTTTAATGTCTTTAATGCATATGGTTCGCACAACAAATTCTATGTAATCTTCTTTGGTCAAAGATTAATAACGTGGTATTTCATTAATAAATTGTATGCAATCAATTTTACCATTTCATTAGTAAGACGTTTAATTTCTGCTTCTAAATCCATTTTAACATATGTATTAGCCTATGTTTGCTTATAAAGGTGAAACTAATTTATAACAAGATTTATTAACACAACAATACAACTTTTTTCAACAACTTTTATTAATCATTAAGTTTCTTAATATCATCCTCATTGTCTAAATTCAAAAATCTCGTAATGTCTTTCTTTGTAAATACCCCATCAAGATAATCGCATACACAAAGCTTTTCTTGAATTGAAGTGTCTATTTGCTTACTTTCATTATCATTTTCTTCAATAATCGTGTCTATTTGTGGTTCAACCACAAAAAGTGTAGTATTGTCCACAGTTTAATGTTGTGTATATTGTTTTGTTTATGTTATTGTTGTTAACATATTGCAAATACTATAAAAATAAAAATAAGGTGTAAAATTTGGAAGTTATGTGCCATGGTTACGGTAACCAAGGTACTTTTGATTGTTGATGTCTAGGCTCAGGTACTTTAGCTGATTATATAGATCTTATGTTTTTTGTCTATGCACGTTTTAAGTGTAATAAGAGTTTTATACAAGTCGTTTTTATATATTATATAAAAGGTTATGTATCTTGGTTACGGTTCCCATGGTACTGGTGATTGTTGATTGGGTATATTAGACGATTCATGAGGTATTGTTTGATGGTAAATAACATAGATATATCACATGAGTTTCATCTATATAGGAAAAAATCAATTTCAAGCAATTTTTTTTAAATTTCAGAAATATTCGAAAAAATTGATTTTTCAGCATGTTTTCGAAAATGTTGATATGGAATCTGAATGTACATATATCTGTACGTATGTACGTCTATTCAAGTGCATGAGCACATTTTTGATATTCTGTTTCCTTGTACCTCTAAAATTGATGCGTATTTTGTGTAAATTTACACATTATGCTAATTATAGGAAAAGTAATCAATATATGAAAATTCTAATTGCACATTCAGATAGAGAATGTGTATCAAACATATCATATCAATTTTTGACAAAAGCACTTTTAAAAAATTATATGTATTGTTTTTTACACTTTTGCACATGTGAAACCTAAAAAGCAATGTGCTAGCACAAGAAAAATGTGCGGCACAATGTGCACTATCGATCAGCTATGGATACGGTTACCGTTACTATGGTTACAACCGCCTTGAATCACTGTATCCTTTGCTATTGAAAAATATCCCTTGGTTACCGTTGCTAAGGTAATCTGGACCTTGATTATCTTTGCTAAGGTGATCGAAACCGTTGCTAGTGTACCGGGAACCAATCAGAAGAGTTGCCAAGTGAACCGGAACCGTTGCCATGGCAACGGGTAATCAACCCCCCTCGGGAGAGGTGGTGGAGAACCCACATTTTCCCAATACTTTCTTCTTGTAAAATCTCACATTTCGATGGTCTTATTCTTAATCCTGTTTGCTCTTTTCTTCCAAATACTTCTCCTATTACGTTTTAATGTTCTTCTTTTGTAGTTATTGCAATTAGTATGTCGTTCAAATAAAATGATGCTCTATTCTTTATCTGTTTTAATACTTTAGTCATTAATTCCTGTAATGTTCCAGGTGCTGTTGGTATACCAAGAGACATACGTTTTTATTTACTTTTAGAGGGGGTGTGAATGAAAAGAGAAAAAAAATGCCTAAATGCAAATTGAGCAAGAAAGTCAAACGTTAATGTAATTCACACTTTCCAAAAAGTAAACTTATTAGATCAAAACAAAATATGTCCAGCAAATTTTCATCTGAAATTGCTGTTAATAGTTTTCAAAACATACCAGATTTGCTTTTAGCTGAAAAGAAAGGAAAACATGGAGAACTTTGATATCATAGAAGAAAGTGATAACATAGTGATGCCGTTGTTTTAACCTAATTTTCTATCGCTGAACATTGCTAAAGATGATATAACGAGTTAGGAATCAAGGAAATACTTCAACCTATATGTGAATATTCGATTGTGAGGTGCTTTCTTTTCATTCCTAAGTTCGACAAATAAAGTTTGGAAATATCACAATGATAATCAACTCGATAATATTTTAAATAAAGACTAAGATTCTCTTTCAACGGATAACGAATTTGATCAAAACACTGAAGAACCAAAACATAATACTAATTAGGGACTTGAAATTCCCAATTAGATGTACCGCCACACTAAAACTCCCCACCTCACACTGTTCTCAGAACAGCACGAGAGCATCCGAAGATCGCTTCACTTTTTCCACAACAAATTAACCAAAGTTAACTGTGCTTTCAAATGATATAATAAAATACAAAGCTAGATTACAGGAAACCTTTCAGAAGAAAAATTCATTAATATAGGACTTAATTAAGGCTGTTAATTTCGAAAGAACAGAAGAATCGCAGGATAAATTCTTCACGAAAGCAAAGAAGTTAGCTTCAAAAACTAGCAAAGTGGACAGAGTCAGATATAGAAAAATGTCTTCTCATTCATGGAGCAAAAATAGAGATGTTGAATAAAAGATGAAACTCAGAGAAATAAAGGAGCTGCCGGACATAAAGAACTTGATCAAAAAAATAGACGAGGTACAGAAAATGGAAAATACAGTACATGCCATACGACCAACGTATAGAGATATGGATAGAAAAGAAGCGATGACAAGAAACACAACCAGAAGAGAAACTTTTAAAAGAAAACCTTGGGTACAAAACAAAATCTCATGTTGGAATTGTCAGGAAAGGGAACATAAAAGTAATTAATGTAAGCGAGAAAATGAAAATCACATTTTATGCGAGCGGAGAACAAGGTCATGTCGGACGCTATGCAAAAACATTACATGTGGAGGATACAATAATTCTGGTCATACAAATCTAAACAAAAAGTTTTAAATAAGAATAGAATTTCAGAATGGAACACAGAGAGAGAACAGACGATACTCAGTCGAACAAACGAGAAATTCGAAAGATCGGAGATCAGACGAGACCAAGGAGACAGTAAACAATATTCAGATGAACAAAAAAGGGACAAGAGATCGAATGAATACTGAGAAAGAAAAACGAATCCAGCCAAGTCGACGAGGAACCAATCTTGGTGTATGAGTAAGTTTTCTTGAATATGAACCAGACCATGTAAATTATATATATATATATATATATATATATATATATATATATATAGTAGTAATAATTATAATAATTATATAAATAAAATAAATGATAAATTTGATAATAATAAGATTATAAAAGTATTAAAAATAAACCAGAAAATCAGAGCAAACCAAAATTGTATCAGAATTCGGAAACGAATCAAAAAGTTATAAAATTCATGAAAAAGGAAAAAGGTGACATAGGTGAATTACTGATAATAAATAACTATGAGAATGTTTTAATCAGTTACAATAAATTAAAAGGCGGACCTAGTTTAAGAGTAGGGATTGATGATATTGAAATTGAATGTTTACTAGATACGGGGGCAGCTTTGAATGTGATGACGAAAGGGATATTGCAGAAACTGAAACAAACAGATTAGAAATTGATAGCAGCAAATGGGTTCAAAATGGATGTTAGAGGAGAAATAGAGATATTGGTAGAAATCGGGAAAAAAGAGAAGAAAATAAGACTTGTAAAAGTTAAGAACTTAAAACCAGATATGATAGGTGTTATACCATTGATGAGAGAATTTGGAATAGGATTGCAATGAAAATGTCAAACACATAAGAAAACTTGGAAAACGAACATATGCTAAATCGAAGCAAAATTTGGGAGAGGAATCACGGACATGGACCGATGTAAAAAAACACAAATTAAATTGGAAGAAAAAATTAAAAGATTGATTTTGGCGAAATAATTGAATTAGCAGGAAATTTGTTTATATATGTGTATTATTGTCATTAATAAAGTTTTGTGATAAAAGTGAATTCTGAAAGTTCGGATAATGAAAATAGCATAAACGCTACTTAGAATAATCATTAAAATTAAAACATTAATCGAAAACAAAAGTAACACTTAATAATTTATTCTTTTAGTATTTTTTTCAGGATCTATTTAATAATAGCATGTAATGTAATTGATTAAATTAAAAGTGGTTATTAAATTTATTGCAACAATTATTAAATATATCCGGAAACCCTAAAGTATTACTGAATTCCATAAGTAAAAGTAAAAATATGAAACAAATACTTTCATTGAAATAATTTCTTCAAAATACATAAAAATTATTTATAAGCATTAAAATTAAAAAATTAATCGAAAACAAAAAGTAAGACTTAATAATTTATATTTGACACAATTCCAAATAAGTCATTTTTCTTATCACAATTTTGAGATCAGCCCTGGACAATCTTTTTGATTCTGCAATTAATTCTTTCTTAACTACTATTAAGAACATTAATTGAGTTTCCTTTACATTTATTATTATCACAATTTGAATTGTCACTACAACAATTCTCCGTAAAACTTGNATAGCTCGTCATCGTTCTTGATTGATAATCTTTAATAATATTCTTTAACGTCTTATTATTCAAACAAATTTAAAATAATTTAATTTAATTTTTTTATTAATTAAAAATTTTAAAAAGCACAAATCAAAAGAACCGCACGTGGAAACAAAAAAATAATTAGCATAGAGGTAATGAGAGAACATATTTAAATTTATAATTGAAATTTAAAATATTTTTTATTTATTTTAAGAAATTATTATTAAAATATTATTTATGAAATATTAGTTTAATTTTAAAGTGATTATTTAACTTTTAATAATTGATTAAACAACTCGACGTTTTAAAATATTTAAGATATCAATCTTCCATCTGGGTGGAAGAAACACAATCCTAAAACAACATACCAAACAACACACAATAAACACAATTCAAAAATATTCCTCACAACTGCAATATGAAATTAGCCATGAAATCATGGATTATAATAAGATAGTCTGGTCTCATTGTAGCTTTGATATATGGTCTTAAGAAGAGAAAGTATCATCATCGTTCATTATTTCTTGAAAATTTATCTTCAAAATTCATTAAACATTAATAATTTAAACATTAATAATTTTTATGTATTTTGAAGAAATTATTTCAATGAAATAAATAAACACAGATAAGATAGATGAACCATTAATGAAATTACTAATAGATTATAGTAATAGATCGGGAAGACCACACTAACTAAGCATAAAATTAAAATGCAAGGAAAACCAATATTGGTAAAAGTTGAATTGGAGAAGCCTCTGCATTCCTTGAAAGTTGGAGTATGGTGTGCCATGTCCAGGAGGCGTGTAATTGGTCCCATCTTTTTTACTGAAACCATAACATCAGAAAGGTACTGCAAGGAAATCCTTTCTGCTTTCATCGACCAGTTAACTGAAGAAGAACGATCGACTGTCTATTTTCAGCAGGATGGTGCAACAGCACATACCGCAAACATTTCACTTCGTTTTTTGAATGAGATCTTCCCGAAGAGAATCATTTCCAAAGGAATTTGGCCGCCAAGATCCCCAGATCTAAGTGTTTTGGACTTTTACCTGTGGGGAGAGATAAAGCAAAAGGTTTACCGAAACAAACCACAAACTTTGCAGGTACACAGTTACTTTTTGAACGCACTGTATAACCCTCATTTGACTATTCGGAATGGTGCAAATAAATTATATTGATTAACTTAAAATATTTAATATAAAATAATTTATTTTTAATAGCAATAAAATTGAACATTCTCGCATAAACATTTAATTTCTTTACAATTAAATTTTTATTAAATACTGCTGATCTTTTTATTTATTTATTTTGTTTTTTAATATTTAAACAAATAAAAACAGAAATTAAAGAAAACTTTTGCTATTGAAAATCCCTATTGATTTCGTAAAAGAAGTTTTAATTGAAATATTTCCGTGCAAAGGAAAAAACCTTTTTAAAATATTTGAACAATAACGAAAATAAATTATTTGAAAATTGCGATTGTAATTTTAAAATAACATTTTAAAAAAACATTTCCTCGTGAATGTTTTCATTGTTGTCTTACATTATTTTCTTTAAAAAAGGTATTTGAAAATGGCAATTTTGAAAATTTCTTGTTATAGTTGTATCAAATACTTTTTTCTTGTTCTTCAAGTTGCGAACATAATAATAAACACATTTGGAAAATATAAATTTATATTTAATAAAATAATAATAATAATAATATAACAATAATAATAATAATTCTGTGTCTGAAATTTTCGACTTTTCAAATTTTCTAAAAATTATTCGACATTCTTTCTGGATTCTGACTTCACCCGCTGGATTTCTCGTTCCTGTAAAAATATGTTCAAAGTTGTTTTTTTACAAGACTTCTGAGAGATGGGGAAGAAGAGATCCCCTATTTAGTATTCAGATGTGGAATGTATTTGAGTCAATTAAAAACGATCTTCCAAAAACAAATAATTCAATCAGGGATTGGCACAAAGGATTTAATGAAATGCTAGTAGAACACAATCCAAGTAAATGGAAGTATATTAATTCAATTAAGGATCATCAAAGCTACAATGAGACCAGACTATCTTATTATAATCCATGATTTCAGGGCTAATTTCATATTGCAGTTGTGAGGAATATTTTTGAATGGAGTTTATTGTATGTTGTTTGGTATGTTGTTTTAGGATTGTGTTTCTCCCACCCAGATGGAAGATTGATATCTTAAATATTTTAAAACGTCGAGTTGTTTAATCAATTATTAAAAGTTAAATAATCACTTTAAAATTAAACTAATATTTCATAAATAATATTTTAATAATAATTTCTTAAAATAAATAAAAATTATTTTAGATTTCAATTATAAATTTAAATATGTTCTCTCATTACCTCTATGCTAATTATTTTTTTGTTTCCACGTGCGGTTCTTTTGAATTGTGCTTTTTAAAATTTTTAATTAATAAAAAAATTAAATTAAATTATTTTAAATTTGTTTGAATAATAAGACGTTAAAGAATATTATTAAAGATTATCAATCAAGAACGATGACGAGCTATTCAAGTTTTACGGAGAATTGTTGTAGTGACAATTCAAATTGTGATAATAATAAATGTAAAGGAAACTCAATTAATGTTCTTAATAGTAGTTAAGAAAGAATTAATTGCAGAATCAAAAAGATTGTCCAGGGCTGATCTCAAAATTGTGATAAGAAAAATGACTTATTTGGAATTGTGTCAAATATAAATTATTAAGTCTTACTTTTTGTTTTCGATTAATTTTTTAATTTTAATGCTTATAAATAATTTTTATGTATTTTGAAGAAATTATTTCAATGAAAGTATTTGTTTCATATTTTTACTTTTACTTATGGAATTCAGTAATACTTTAGGGTTTCCGGATATATTTAATAATTGTTGCAATAAATTTAATAACCACTTTTAATTTAATCAATTACATTACATGCTATTATTAAATAGATCCTGAAAAAAATACTAAAAGAATAAATTATTAAGTGTTACTTTTGTTTTCGATTAATGTTTTAATTTTAATGATTATTCTAAGTAGCGTTTATGCTATTTTCATTATCCGAACTTTCAGAATTCACTTTTATCACAAAACTTTATTAATGACAATAATACACATATATAAACAAATTTCCTGCTAATTCAATTATTTCGCCAAAATCAATCTTTTAATTTTTTCTTCCAATTTAATTTGT
>MQRK01220686.1:38107-52390 GCA_001938485.1 Girardia tigrina
AAGAAATTTGGTCGAAAGAAAACAAAAAGTTCCTCAAGAAAAATTGTTTAAATAATTGTTATTTGTGTTATTAATAAATTTTTGGTGTTAATGAATTCTAATATTGATCAAGAACCCAACAGAGGGTATTAGGTTCTTGATTAAAATTGGAAGTCATAATTTTGTAAACTTTATTTCTACTACAATTTTCATTATAAAAACAAATTTATGAGGAACAATATTTCAATTACATAATCCAGATCTCAAAATTCTAAATATAAATAATAATATCGATAAATATACAAATATGTTATTTTATTCAATTTTGTATAAATCATATGTTGTTTTTTGCTTTATTAATTTTTGACAATGTTTATTAATTGAAATCTAAATTTAGATTTTTAAAAATATTTTTTAAAAATTAAATTCTTAAATGTTTTTTTTGATTTGTAATTATTCGATGATAAATTATTTTTTAATAAAAATCTTTTATTTGTTTTTAATAAAATTGCATTCTTTTTAAAATTTATTTTACTTAATATTGATTTTATACATTAAAAAGGTATTATGATTTTATTTTAAATAGTGTTACAAAATATATCAAAATCTTCTTCACAATATCCTTTAACTTCGAAGATGATATTTAACTGTGAATTTTTTTAAAACTTCATTTTTATAAAAAATTGTCCCAATTTAATTAAAATATTATCATTACTCTAAAATTTTTTAAAAACTTATTTCATTTTAATTAGTAATATACTATCTGTGAACTATAATGTTTACAAAAATTATTTCAATTTAATTAGTAGAAATGTTACTATAAAATATATTTTTTAAAAAATCTTATTTATTTTAATTAGTAAATATATTATCTAACTTAAATTTTTATTTTAAAGAATTATTTCATTTTAATTAATCAACATTATTTTTACTTTATCTAAAATATAAATATGATTTTTTAAAAATATCAAAAATTTAAAGTTCCCCAAAACAAAGTTCACCCCAACAGAGGGAAAAAATTATTCGACAAAAAATCGCAGAAAATTTTGACATTACATAACAAACTGCAGTTAAAATAACATAAAAAATGAGCAATGACAAGAACAACGAGGAAATTTTAAGTTCACAAAAGGAAGAAAAATTAAACATCGTTCAGAAATTACAAACAAACTGTCTCAGCTTTTGCTTAGAGACAATAGTTCTAACCGAAAAGAACTTGTGGGTGAGCTGGCTTTGAATGGTATTTTAAAAAGTCAAAGCAGAACACTAAAGCAAATGAAATTCACAAGAAAAAGGCTCGTTACAATTCCGGGTGAAAAAACAACGCAAAAAATATCGAAATGATACAAATTTATGCTCGTTCGATCGAGCATATTGATGACGACAATTTACTTTTTTTGGACGAATCGGATGTTAATTTACACGTAACAAGAAATCATGGTTACTCGCCGAAAAATTCAAAATGCTATAAACTAGTTAAGCCTTGTAGACGAAGTAATATTAGTTGCATGGTTGCATTTAAAAAGACACGTGTGGTTTGTTATAAGATTAAAGATGAATCATTTGATGGAAAAACTTTCATCGAATTTATCGATTCGAAACTGATTCCACACTTTCTATCTTTTCCCAACGATATTCTGATAATGGATAATTGTCAATTTCATCATAGACGAGATGCAATCAGTTTATTGTAAGAAAAAAACTTTTACATGTGAATTTACAACACCATATTCGCCACAATTGAATCCGATCGAGGAGTTCTATAGATTTTTTAGCAGCAAACTTGTCGCTTTCTTGTTAGTACAAATAACAAGAGACAAATTAAAGAAAAAATAATTGAAATTTTAGAGGATCAAAATGTGAATTATACAACCTTAGTACATAAATATGAGGACATTTTTTTCAATTAGCACTTACAAGACAGGATTTTATTTAGTTAAACTTAATTATTTTCATTTTTTATGTATATAAATATAAATAAATTTAAATTTAAATATAAATATATTTATCTTTTGTTGTTCAATAATCTCATTATTTATAATTGTAAATATATTAATGAATAATTTTAAATACATTACTAGGTAATTTAAAATATATTAATGCATAATTCTGTATATATATTTATTTATTAATTATATAATATTAATATAATAATTAAAATTAAATGAATAATGAAATCAATATCGCTCATAGCGATTGTATGAGGTTGCAACTGAAATTTGACAGTTATTTCAAGAACTGTTGATAAAATTTTTGTATCATATGAATTTTGTATATTATATATCCTTAGGAACATTTTTACATATTATTCGCATTGTACCGTCTTATCTATAATTTTAGGAACAAGTTAAAATGTCGAAAAATAGTGAAGAAATGCGTTACTTGGTTTTCTACGAACTTAAACTGGGCCCTACAGCAATCGGAAACATCTAAAAACAGTTGCAAAACATAAAAAGTAACAATGACCTTAAGAGCATGTTTCCAATAGTATGTGAAATTCCGATTCGGTAATACACATAGTGAAAAACGAAAAGCGCTCTAGACGCCCAAAAACCATTGATAAACGAGCGCTACACCGTTCCATTAAAGCGGATCCGACCCAAACAACAAGCGAATTGGTCACTGAAATACAAACTTACCATACAACCAATAATCGGAACCTTTAGAAAATGAACAAGAAAAATAAAAGTGATCAATAGATCCCGCAAGAACTCTACAAAATGCAAAACAATCGGTGAATTAACAATTGTTCTTGACTATTGCAGAAATTCAGCCGTGGTGGATTGCGATATATTTTGACGCGTGATGATGTCTATGATAACCGAAACGCAAAAACTAATGTCTGAGGCCAGATCAACATAGAAGTGAACCGCATAAAAAAAGTGATGTTGTGTTTTTAGGACCAGTTCACTGAGAATTCATTCCGCGTGGTCAAACCATCACCTCTGAAGTTTACTTCACCCAATTATTGACCACTCGCTTAGATTGGTTTACCAATTTGACATTTTTTCACTGCCCAAGAATTTCCATTTTGGACACTTTCCGTGAATAATCGATCAATCCCAATATGATTAATTGACAATGACTATTACTATCTTGAAGACTTCTTGGACTTCTGAGAAGACTAAAAAGAATTCTATGAATCATATTATTAATTATATTTAAATTTAATTTATTATTATTTTAAATATTTTTTTAATATTTAATCTATTTTTATATAATTATTCATCATATCTATATCTAAGTCTAAAGCGGCAAGCAATTTCGTAAAGTATCATTCATCGTAATCAAAACTTCACAAAATGAAAATTTTCTTTCAAAACTATGACGATTTGAATCTTATTTTTAAGTATTGAAAGACTGTTGTCTGATTGTGGAATAACGATGACAATTATCATTATGGAAAGGAGGTGAGGATAAATAAAATTAAATTATTCATATAATAATAAATTCCGTAACACAATAATTTTATCCGAGTCCATCCGCAATTCGATAGTCCGACTCAACAATTCCATTCTCAAATAATTTATTTTCAACCGAATTCCCGAAAATACTTTTAATTGTATTTTTTATTTTGTTTTTTTATTGTTTTTATTAATATTTTAATCGTTATTTTATTGTTTTTTTGGATGTCTCTTTTGTGGAAAAAAACCTTTTTTGTAAAAGAAGGGATTTCATGAGTGTTGCTATAAGATAAAGTTTTTGTAGGGTTTCATCATAAATTAATGATCACCGATAATATACAATTTTATTCAATAATAACATCAATATTAACAGCAATATACGGTAAGAATAATAACTGTCAACAAACGAAACAGAGAAGATTTGTATGATAAATACGGTAGCATAAACAATAGGTTCGGAGGAAATAAAGTCATTCACTTCTCTATTGTTTATTATTAGGATCTCAGTTGTGTGTTCAGAGGATGTCAACAGTAGATGATGTGGAAATAGCTGGATAGACTTGGTAAAAAGCAATTTGCAACTTTTTTTGTTTTACAGTAGAGAACTTAGAATATTTTATTATTTATGAGTAGTTTCAGAAAGTTACTTTTGTATTTTTTTTATTTCTTTTGGTTCTGCTGAAATACTATTAAGAATTGTACTTCGTTATAAATGAATATTCACTTATGTATAACAATTATTTCTATTGTTATTTGAAATGTTTCATTTTTAATATATTTGATTATATATATATATATATATATATATATATATATTAAATAAAAATTTTAAAGACATGCTTTTCGAGATATTTTCAATCGCATTGTCAAGTGAATTTTCATTTTCATTTTTAGTACATAATTAAATAAATATATTCTTTAGTAAATTTATGAAGAGAGCCTTGTCATTAGAGGTTCATGGAAGTATCTCTCGGAATGTGAGTCGAAACCCTTTTGTAGAACAGAAAATCTTTATTTTAAAATCGATGGGATTCTACTCTTTTAGCACAACCAGTTATCAATATCTTACTAATCTGAGTTTTGACATGCCGATTTGTTTAAAAAAAGTTCGACTTTAATACTCATGACAAATAAATTTATATGACAGATTGACCTGCAATCCATAAACCATTTTCAATTTATTTGAGAAGAAACTTTACATAATGGATGTGATTAAAAAATCTTGGCACTTTATATTTTTATAAATATTCTTCTTAAATATTCTTATCCTTCCAAAAATCATATTAAAGAAACTCTTCTCAAAATCATCAGTTCATTAGAAAAGGACATAATAAATAGATATAGAAATATAATGTATAACCCATCATTGATGTTCGATTTCTTTTAAGAAAGAGCGAGATGTTTATATAAGTTAGGAGATGTTTTAACTTGTTCAAAATGTCTTTCTGACTGTTGCATATGATAATACTAGAAGTTAATGAAAATATTTATTTGTTGAATACTACCAAAAACTGAGATGGCTTTGACTATTAACAGTTATAATTTTTGGTGTAAGATACTTTGAAATCCACAGAATGGTTTGAAAAGGTAAACTATTATCTTTGATAGAACAAGCTAATGGATCGGTTATAGACTTGTGATCAGTGAGATTACTTTATTTTAATAGTAATAAAAAATAACATAAACTTCAAATCCTTTAAATAATATTAACTGTATTAATTATCAAAAAATTTAAACAGAAGAGACAAAAACAATACGAATCACCGAAAAAGAAATTCGGTTCGTTGGAGGAATTAATAAAATTATGTTACTTTATTGTTTTGAAGTAATATATATATTTCCATTATTTTTATTAGCTTATTTTCTCTCTATATATATATAAATTAATTTTTTGATATATACATTAAATTTTTTGATATATATATATATATATATATATATATATATATATATGTATTCTTGGAATTTAGAAACCTATTTTTGAAGGCTTTTTACTTAATCAATTTTCTTCAAACTTTGCACACTCACTCATTCTCGATGACAATAAATGATTATGCGAAAATTTGATCGATAAAATCTTTTTAAAGTCCCAAAATGGGAAAAAAAGGAAAATTTGGAGTTCCTGAACAATATTAATTGAAAAAGATCTACTTATAAATTATAAATAGTTTATATTACGCAAAAAAGTAAAAATAAAAAAGCATAAGTTAATAAATATTAATAAATGTAATTGTAATTTTCCAAATTTCTACAAAAGATTAAAAAAAATCTCTAGGCCAAATAGAGTTCTGCCAGCATAAAGAATGGATATAAATTTATTTTTTGATTTACTAGTTTCCTATCGAATGACGCAGTTTCTTTTGTTTGAATAAAATTTTTCGCCTTAATTTATCAGATCTTTCTGTTTATAATATTGTCGATAATCAATAGTAAAGGTCGGGATAATTTTCTAGTAGTTAAAACTTTTGATTAAGCAGTTGAGTGAGAATGAGTTTTCAATTGTCAAATTTACGTAGGAACACAATTGGTAAAATCAGTCGCTAATTGTATTGATTAAAAAATGTTGTCATAGAAGCAATTATTTATATAAAATGAAGAATCTAAGAAATCATTATCTATGGATATTATTAATAAAAATTTTTATGATAGACTTTTTAATTCTGAATTTTAAATTTAAATTTTATTATTATTATTACTATTATTATTTATATGGATTTATTTACAATCTTCTTAATGCAATATTAATTTTTGTTGATTATTTTCAATAATTTTCATCCCTGGTAACGAATGCTGACAAAATTACAAAATGAATTAAAAAAACAATAAATACATAAAACAATAAAACATGAATACAATAAAAATATCTTTATAATGTGCATAATTGACATGAAATTGCATAATTGAATTTAAGGGTTAAAAAGAGTGATTACCAATATTGTTATAATTATTACTAATGGTCCGCCCGAGAATCGGACGGAGGTAACAGGGTTGCGCAGGGAACCTTTCTCGATGTGCTGGGCCCATTTTAATTTGATCCGACAAATGGGATTATTCATATTGGGATTCTCCAATCTCATACAAATGGCAATTAATGATCCTTTGGCATTGACCAATCGATTGATCATTTCGTGAGGAAGCGTAAATCAAATATCGAAATCTTGACACAAAAATGTCTCGTATTGCAAGAGTGCCAGACACAGTTGTTCAAGGGCCGACAATTGCATTTCTTCAGCACCACCTCGAAGCCAATTTAATAACAAATAAGGCAGCTCGACTTCCTCCATTAATATTTCTTGTTAATATCAATTTGTCGAAATCAAAATCTCCAAAAGAAAAAATAATGTAAATGAATCGATTTTATTTTCAAATTTCCATCTTTAATCTCATTTAATCTAATAAAAAAAAACAAATTCATCTTTTTCACATAATCCAATTAATTTCTTAATAATAAATAATTTTATTAATAATAGTTTTTACAAATAATAGTTTTTTTTCCAATCTTTTCACATAAACCCACAAATTCATTTTTAAATAAAAACACAATCAGAGTCACAAAAAAGGTTTTTTTCGCAGTTTTTTAAAGGCAAATGAGGAAAGCGCAGGATCCATTCAATATATATATATATATATATATATATATATATATATATAATTAATTAATTTGTAATATCAATAAATTAAAATAATTGAATCTCGAACAACTAACATTAAATTATAACCATGAATTATTAAACAAATTGTTTATGTTTGAAAATATTATTATTATTATGACTATTATTAATTTGTTCTTACAATTAGTATTTTATTAATTGAGTTAAAATCATTATTGTTGTTATTATTATATTTTTAACTATTGTTTTAAGAATTATTTATTATCGATTTAATAAAAATTATAATTAGAAATTTTATTATCATTTTTATTATTTTTACTATTATTAAATTATTATTGTATTATTACTACATACTGTTGCATAATTATTATCTAATAATTTTTAAATATTATAATAATTAAATATGATAATTATTATTTTTAAATATTATTATTACCCAATATGACTATTATTAAATAATTATATTATTATTATTAATATTTTTATTATTATTATTATTCAGTTTTTAAGATTCAATTTTTCGTTGCAATTTTCATACTTCAAAAAAATGTTTTTAAAACTGTGTTCTTTTATTGCGAGGGTCAGATAAACAGGTATACCATCTAATAGGTTATGTTGTGGTAATTTCCATAAAACCCTGATTTGAATATGTTTCCTAGTTCTTAAAGACCGTTTTTTTCTCAAGCCTATAGAAAATGTTTTCTAACATAATTTATTTTGTTCATTTATGAATAATTGGTCGTTGTACATATTGTGTCTTTACAGATTCAATTTTTTTGTTTATATAATGTTATAATATTAATATTTATTTTGTTTTCAATTACCTTGTCGAAAATATCATAATTATTTACTTGATCTAATATTTTCTAAATTACGGTTTTATTGTCATCACATTATTTATATTTCTATTATATTTCAGAAATAGGGAGTATGTGAAATGTGAATAAACACATTTGTCTTATTATTTATTTTCTATCTATTGTTTGTATCACGTTTGAAATAGTTGATTTTGTTGAATGGATTACTTCAATTATTCATTTTATTCTTTTACAGTATTTCCTGTATAATTTATCAGTACAATGAAGATGATTTTCTTCTTTTGAAAGTGGTTAAGTAAAATCACTTTTTATTTCATTTATGATAAAATTGTGTTCAAGTAATTTTAAATGTATTTAAAAAATATTGTAACCAAAAGTAAAACAATAAGACGGAAATATTACTTTTCACTGTTGTTTTCTGTTATTTTTGGCCTATTTATTTGTGTATCTATGTTTACAATCACATTTTCCAACAAATGATACTAGAAGATCTATTTATTAGAATGAAACAAAGTTTGGAAATTATTTATCTTGGTAAATGTGGATTTTATTGGAATTAAATGGTTTTCTTTTAACAATCATCGTTTTATGAGGATTAATGAACGAAATCAGAGAGTATGATACTTTAGGCTTCTGTTACCAGGAAATCGATAAAGAAGGTTTTATTTTGATTTATTTTGATTATATTTTTGTAACGAAAGTACATACTTGTAACGATCACTGACTTTTGTGGAAGAATAGTTAGGATGTCCGAACGAGATCGCACTGAATTGAATCAATCTTGACATAGCCTATGGTCTTATATGTTTTTACTGAAATTATAGTTGGTTTCACTATTGTTGAAGAGCTTTGGACTTAAATTTATATAATTCTAAATATAATTCTAATTCTATATAATTCTTATATATTTTGCTAAATAAGTTGTTTTAAATATTAATGAGACACAAATAATCGATAGATTTATTTTGAATAACAATACAATGATTATTCAATAATAGCATATGAAGGTCCATTAAGGTTTTATGATTAAGATTCTATAATTTAAATCATCAAAGTTTTAAATTTTTAATTTTAAATTTTAAAACTCTTAAAATGTTAAATAATCTTAAGAACTCAAAACATACATTTTCCAGGATTAATGGTACATTCCTTCACAATTTTCACATGCATCATGAAAACTAATTGAAGTTGTTTGAAAATGTTTTGTTACCGTTGAAAGTAACATAACTCTTCGAATCATAAATGTTTATGTAATATACAGATAAAAATGAAATAATTTCCTTTAATAAACCTTTTTTTGTAAGCAAAAGAGATCAACCCTCGGGAATGACTGGCAACTATTACGGATATACATTGTCAAATATAGATCTTTTTTTGAAAAAAGGAAAATGAGGAAATACATGCCATCAATAGAACGTTTGGTCGATAAAATAAAAAATAACAATAAAATAATGTGCGATTCTGTAACAGTTTGTTCCTGGATACGTTTGATCATTTCAGGAGACAAGCGGGAACAGGTTCATGGATTGCTGAGATGTTGGTTAGGAGGCGAATATTCATGCAAAACCCGCGTACACTCGCTGAGCACCGAGTACCATCAACACCCCTCCGTCCACGCTTTCGACCATCATCACAAATGGCCCTCGAGATCCTCTCTGAGAACAGAATATACGCATCCAGGAACTCGAACCTCGCGCCCCTGTCTGTTCTGACAAAACACGACGAGACGCATCCACGATCGAACCCCATCAGAGGAGCGTCCTGGCGTTTCCAACTGCCGTCCATCCCGATCTTCAGAATTACCACCGAGATCAAACCGCCGACCCACCGGTCCCGCTCAAGGGTGATTCCCATTGGAAATCGATAGAATTGGCCTCCTTGTTGATTTTCCCCCATCATTACATATAATACAAAACATAAAATAAATATACAAATAATAAAATATACAAATAAATAAATAAAATATACAAAGCCAAAATTTTAATAATTGATAAATATTAGCGCTATTTTGTCGGGGAACCTTGTCTTTTAATTCCCATTTCATTTATTAAGCACTATACCTTTTATAGTGCTTTTCATCATTCTTTCATCAAAATAATCTCCAAGTATTACGAAACCTAATGTCTCTTATTGTTTTCTTGTAAGAGTGTTATTAATTATTATTAATTTTTTTAATTTAAGTTTATTTGGAGGACTAAGAAAAAATAAAATGATTCGGAAATAGTTTTCAATTCTTTATCTTTATTAATTGGTCTTCAAAATCACAAACCTTTGACCAACAAGATCCATCACAAATGATCATTGATTCGACTTTTATTACTAGGAAATTCGTTATATGCTATTTATGCATAGCGAAACATTTCTTTTCAAGAATCATTCGAAAATTTATTTGTAACTCATAACTTTTTAAAAATAGGCCATTTTATTTTGATCGACAAATTAATATTAGTACAAGGCAATTTTTCCATATTAAACTTTTAATTACACAACAAATATAAATAATGTTAAACAAAAGAAATTCAAGACAGATTTTTAATTTTTTACATTTTCTACCTTTTAATAAATTTTTCAAGATTTAATTTTTTATTAAGTTAAACAAATTTTGATCTTGTTTTTTAACACTTCAATTACACAATGTTAATAAAATATGCATTTAATTATAAAAAAACTGTTAACTCAATTTTGAGTTAAAAAATAATATTCGTTCGAAATATTGCTTGATCAAAATGGTTATTATTTAAAGAATATAAATTACATGAATTTTAGGTATACTGGTGAATACTTTTTTTTTATTTTATGTAAACTATATATTTAGTCGACAATTATATTAATTATTAATTACCCCTTTCTAAATAAAATGTTATATTAAGCTGCAGGTTTTGCAAAAAAAAATTTTAAGTATATCTATTTTGTGCTAATAGAAGAACTGAGACAACACTAGTAAAAAAATTCCCAACAGCAAACCTTAAAATCTATATTATTTATATATAATATAGCTGTTATATAATATAAATTATAGTATTTATATTATATATAATATAACTTTATATATAATATAAAGCCGTCAAGTATGAAATTTGTAGAACTGAAATGGATATGTTCATTGATAATTTACCAATTTAAATATTTATGTCATTCATCAAAGTATGCACATACATTATTAACACACTTTTGCCATTTAGGCGGGAGCTTTTTGAGGCTACTTGAATAAAAATTTGGTAGGCGAAAATCTATAAATACCTGGATGGTCATTTCTACTGTATCTTCGAATTTGAATTTTTTTCCTATCAAAAAGTTGTTCAAATTGATAAAGAAATTGTAGTTAATTGTGGCAATGTCTGATGAGTATGGAAGATGCTGCAGAAATCACAACTCAAGTTCCTGAATTTTTTCATTGTCTTCAGTGCAGTATGTGGTTTTACATAGTCTTGTAGCAAGATGGGAGTTGATCTTTTTACTACAAACGGTTGTTTTTCTTTCAGTTTCCACACCATATCTTCAAATTGGTTACAGGAGACATCTGCTGTAATCGATGACATAAATTTCATGAAGTCCTAATAGATTACATCTGCGGCAGACCACCAAACATTCACTATGAACTTCTTTTGATGAATGTTGTGCTTTGGACTGTGTTTTGGTGCTTCATTCGTGTTTACTAAGCTTGTTTAACGTTTTCAATAATCATATTGGATCTAATTTTTATCGCACATAAGGATTTGATCTAAAACGTGAGTACATTTATAACAAGAACGCATCATCAACCAAGGATCCAAACGTATTTGTTTCTTTACTAATTTGGCCCAAGTGTTTCAATATTGTTTTCTTTGAAACAGCAAACGTTAGCGATAAATCATCAATACTTTGTGGTGGATCGATTCCACGCAATGCTTGGCAATTGCGAAACTCATTATTAAGGATAAAATTACCTTTCCTGAATTTCTTGAACCAATTCAAGACTGTCTTCCATGTTGTAGCATTGTCTTTGAATACACTATAGATGTTTTATATGGTTTCTGATACTGAGGTTCCACGTAGGAACTCTTACTTCATAATATTTCGAAATTCTGTCTTTTCTATTTTTAAAATACTGATTATTAAAACAAGTTAATCTCTCTTGTTCACAATACAACCTCTATTAATGTGAATTAAAATTTATTTGATGAAAAGAAAATTCATCTTTGAAACATTTGCAAAAATCTACTTTACCAATTAAACTATAAATTTTCACTATCCCTTGTTTAGACATGAAAATTTATCTTTCCAATGTACGAGTTAGGACAACGTTGATAAGTCGATTTATATATAGGATTAGCTTTCATTAGTTTTCTATTTTACCGTAAAAACTAAGTGTATTTATGTGTCATATTGATATATGTTACTTCTAAATCTTTGAAATTTCTCAAAAAATGAAATTTTTATAATCTTAATGCATTCGAAGTCGTCCTTCTTCTTAATGATAGTAATAATGTGTACGTAAATTGTAAAATATAGATTAAGAATAGGTGGCTACTTTATAGAATCTACAAGTATCAAACCAAGAAAAGCAAAAATTAAAGGCTGATGATGATCAAAGTAAATCCCAATTGACTTATAATAATATAGTAACCCTTGCTTCGTCATATATAAGTAGTTGAATATATATGCGAAATAAATTTTAAAATCAAGCGAAGATAATTGTTGAATAAAAGTTATTATTATTCTAAAACTCATATTATGAAATTAATTACAATTAATAACGGTTAAATTGTTTATAATTAATTATTGAATGTTGTTTTTTTTAATTAAGAGTAAGAAACCATTTGATTGCTTTAAGAATGTATTGTGACCACTGAAAGAAGTGGTATTTGCAATAGGTTAAGTATCTGTGGTGCTGGTCACCACCATTTGCTATACCAATCAGAAGTTATAAAAGTGGTGTTTCATTTGATAAGTGTTCTAATTAACAAAAGTTATCTTTAATTATTAATATAATGGTTGGATTTTTGTACATAATTTTCTTGAAATCAGTTCAAATGTTCTACTAAGTGAACTTTCAGATCAAGTGGATTATTTTAGGGATCCTTTAAGCCTTAAAATGAAGGCTATTAATTCCTATTTAATAAACCATGATGGAAAACGCTTTAGTAATTCATATAGAATGTTGATGCTTTTTAATGCATATAATAATGGTGAGATAATAATTTTTTTTCATTTTTAAGTATCACCCCTTATATTTCTTCAAAATTATTTTAATTGTTTACATATTTTTGAAGAAATAGTTTTTACCTAACAGATTCTAATTAGAAATTAATCTTTTAAAATACAATATTAGAAGAAAAGACCCCTAATAATATTCATTTCTTTATGCTAACAAATTTATTTTTGTAAATATATGAAAAAAAAATAAAATAAGAATATTTTAGTTTGTCAACAACTATTTCTTTAAAATATTTTTTTGATATTTAAAAAGTATATTTAATAAAAATTTAATTATTAAAATAATAATAATTATGAGTTAATTTTCATTTCGCTGTCAAAAATTTTAATAATTTAAAAAAGGTAAAAAAGTTTAAAATTTAAAAAAATAATTTTTAAATTTTGTAAAAGAATATTTTGAGGTAAATTTTAAAAATCAATTTTCGTAATATAATTAAAATGAGTTATAAAATATAAAATTTTTAAAAATTACAATTTTGAGCATTTAAAAAATTATTCATGATTTAAAAATAAAAAACATTATTTAAAAAATAAATATCAGTGAATTGAATATTAAAAGAAATTAGAAAATTTGTTTGACTTTATTTGTAATTATGTTATAATGAATATCTTCACGAATCAACTTTGACCTGAAAAATTCAGAAAAGGCGATAAGTACGAGAATTACTGTCCGTTTCGCAAGTCTGATTTGTAGAAAGTTTCGGAGTTTTTGCAAATCTCTGCCAGTCTCTCGTTTGATTGTTCGCTTGGCCATTGACGTTCGATCGGACTGGAAATTTCGCCTCCTGCATCATGATTTGCGTCTTTGTGTTGACATTCTCCACGCAAGCTTTGTTTTTAAATTTGTTTAAATTTAAAATTGTTTAAAAAGAAGAAAATACTGAAGAATACAAACAAATAATTAAAATTCCATATTCTGAAGGATTTAGAGCACTTAAGAAGAGTATTTGTAGAACAATAAGTAGTGCTAAAGTAGTCTCTGTCACATCCAAAGTTCAAAGTTTCCTCTCAGACAACTGGAAAACAGTTTGTGATTTGCAAGCTAATCTGGTATAAATTTAATTGTTACGGGTGTCAAAACTCGTACATCGGAGAGACAAATCGTCATCTCAAAACCCGGATTAGAGAGCACTCGCAAATGAGCCGATCGAGTAAAGTTCTTGATCATTGGTTATGTTGTAATGATAGAACCTCATCCATTTCAAAAGATGAGTTTTCTGTTCTACAAAAGGGTTTTGATTCACATTACGAACGACAGTTTTGTGAATCTCTACT
>MQRK01220686.1:64702-81555 GCA_001938485.1 Girardia tigrina
TAATAAGAAATTTTAAAAAATTGATTTTGTAAATAAAGTTTAAATAATTTTTTGAAATAAATTTTCGAAATAAATTTTCAGGGTTTTAAAAATTAAATCGAAAAGAATTTAATGGATTAGTTTAGGTCGAGATAATTAAATTAAATTAACAGGAAAATTTGTTTTAGAAATGTGAATTGTTATAGTAATAAATTTTTGTGGTGTTAAATCATGGCTCAAGAATATGATAATAATGAAAGTGGCATAAACGCTACTTACAATTCCCATATTCAAACAAATTTCTTGTTAATTCAATTATTTTACCAAAATCAATCGATTAAATTTTTCTTTCCCTTCAATATGTAAAATTTAATAAATTTCAAAATTTCTAATTAATACAATTAATTTTTATCATAAAAATAATTAATTTAAATTTACCATAAGCCTTTTATTAAAAAAAATTATTTCTTGAAATGTTATAAAATTTAATCCGTTATTATTTATTTTAAAATTTTTATTTCAAAACTTTTATTAAAATTTATCAATTGTTATAACTGTAAACATTTTTAATTTTTAAATATGTATTTCATTTTTGATAGTTTTCTTTATAATATGATTTTTAATTTTAAAACATTTGTATTTATTTACTTTTTTTAAAACTTTCAAATTAAAAAAAATAATTAACTATTTTAACAAAATACAAATTAAAATTAACTCATCATATATTATATATGGAAAAAATTTGAGATTTATAATAACTGTAACGTAGTGTAGTCGAAAATCCATACAATAATGTAACATTTATAGTTTTTTTAAATTTTTTTTAGGGATTTTGACCCGCTTCGCAATATTTATAAGAAGGATAAATATTTGTTGATTATGAAAAACGCAATATAAATATAAATAACATTTTATGTTTTATGATCATTTAATTATTATTTATTATGATAATATAATTTCAGATCCTACTTAATAAAAGAAGTGTTCAGTCATTTGAAACTCTTTTGTCTGACATTGAAACGTCGCTTCGGGATCATTCACATAAAAAAATACGTGGAATTGCTAAAATATTTAATCTTCTTGGAAAAGAAATAAAATCGGTTGGGGATTTTTTTCGAAACGACGATTTCTTCATTGCTATTAGTGATCACGAAAGTTTGGGGATTAATCAAGTGAAAGTAGGTTTCAGACTTCATTATAAATAAATATTTTATCTTAGGTAATTATAATTATTTCTTTGTTAAAGCTCTTCTCCAAAATCTAACGTGAATTTATTATTGATTTCTAATTAAGTGTGATGGAAATTTTTGTATGACATTACACCCTTATTTGCTTCTATTTAGAAAATCTTCATTTTTATATACAAATTCATAGTTTTTATACATAAATTGTTACTTATAGCAATGGTTTCCCGTTCAAATTAGTATGTGTTGCAATTACATACTTACAGAAATAATTCAGATTTTTAATTATTTAAAGTTTTAAATCTGTTTTTATAGTAATTTATTTTATGTTTATCTTGTTTAGCAAATTTGTAACTGATATCCAAATTTTGTAATAAGCTTTTTTTTAAATGTATAAAAACATGTAAATTCATTGTTAGGAATGTGAAAAATAAAGAAGATTAAAAGAAAATTTTGAATCGAATAAATAAGTAAAAAGAATTTAATTACAAGAATTTCCAAGCATTTTTTCGGTAGTGTATTATGGCCAATGTGCTAGGCCAATCAAAATCAAGTTCCAAATATGCTAAGCAATAGTTCAAAATGTGCAAAAATCAATTAAAATGTGCAAACATCAATAACAATGTGCAAAAATCAGACGGTTTCCATGTCCTTAGCCTGGGCAGCAACGGTCGCGATCACCCTGGCTAGATAGAAACGCTTCTGATTGGTCGGTGGTCCCCTAGCAATGGTTCATGTTCCCTTAGCAACGGTAACCAAGAGACCGTTTACACTAGCAGCGGATACAGTAAATCAAAGCGGTTATGACCATGGTAATGGTAACCGTATCCATAGGAACCGTGACCCTTTCCATAGAAACCGAAGAAAAAAGTGCTAATCGATCGCTGCACAGTGCCCAAATTTTAAATATGCTAGCACAATGCTTTTCGAGCTGCACATGTCCAAAAGTTCAAAATTCAATATATAAAATTTTTTAAAAGTGCTAGTGTCAAAAATCGATATCATGTGTGATGCACATTTTGATTCTCTACCTGAATATGCAATTAGAATTTTCATATATTGATTACTATTTTCTATAATTAACATAATGTGTAAATTTACACAAAATGCACATCGATTTTAGAGACGCAAGGAAGCAGAATATCAAAAATATGCTGATGCACTGCAATAAGAACCCATATACGTACATTTAGATTGCATGTCAACATTTTCGAAAAAGTGCTGAAATATCGATTTTTTCGAATATTTCTGAAATTCTCAAAAAAGTGCTAAAAAATCAATTTTTTCGTATATATATGAAACCAATGTGCTATATCTATTTTATTTACCATCAAACAATACCTCATGAATCGTCTTGTGCACCTCATCAACAATCACAAGTACCTTGGTTACCGTAACGCTGAAACATAACCTTTTAATATTATATATAGAAACCTATGGAATACCTAAAACATGAATGGGTATTCTAGACAACAAACATAACATCATGCATTTACTATGTGTAGGGCCCTACTTATTATTAAAATTATTGTTATTAAAGTTGAAGAATATTGAAATTGATTATTTTTATGGATTTATAAATTCGTTAAATAAATTGTTTAATAATGAATTTCGTGGATTTATTATTTCGGTAGATTGAGGACACCTTCTGTCTTCAATACTATCCACTCATCATGTCAGCGAATTGCATTCATCATGTCAACGAAATTTGAATTTAAAATTTGAATTTTAATCAATAAATCAATTTCCTAATCAGACATTTATCATTATTTCAAAATCTTGTTAAAAAAATGGTGAGTTTTTTCAGCTCCTTACATGAATTAATTTTTATTTTTAGAATTCTAATTTATTTCAATACTACAAGTACAGTTTATCTTCAAAAGAATATTTTATGTCCAACATGTGAGGCAGTGTACAGAACTAGTTTTGAAGAATTTTACAATAACCATAAACAACATCTGGTTCCTTTCACCAAATCGAAAAAGAATATATTTAAAGAAAATGTGTCGAAGATAATTCAAGAGAAAATACAAACAAAAATTCTGCAATGTTCATTATACCTATGCTGTGTGACAAATGTTCACAATCCTCAAAATTTTCATGATACAATGCAGCGTTACTATGGATATGTGTTCAATAGATGTCAATATTATAGATGTCCAGTGTGCCAAAATACAAGTAGTGGTGACTATCATCAATTGTATGATTGTCATAAGAATCACATGTGCGTATTTTCAATGAAGTCTAAGAAGACTATATTCACATCGTCAGTGTATCCAGTTCTCGCAGCACCAAATGTTTCAAATGTTCCAATTGAGAAGAATATTTCAAATTTTCCAATTGAGAAGAATGTTTCAAATGTTCAAATAGAGAAAAATCTTTCAAATGCGACAAAATTTCGCTTAAAACATGTAAATGCTACAAGTGTTCCAATGGAGATACCTGTTTCAAATGCTGCAAATGCTGCAAATGCTGCCAAGGCTACAAATATTCCATCAAAACGTATAAATATTATAAATGTTCCATCAAAAAGTTCAAGACAGACCAATTCATAGAGCTTCATTGAATAAGAAGGTACGCCAATATGTTATCAAGGCTCCCCAGGCTAATCTAGACAGCAAGGTTACAAGTTTCCATGAGTTTCTGAAATATTCCATGAAGGAAACCATAGAGATTCTACAAGACAACATGGTTGATTTCAAGGTTATCAAAGTCAACCTTAAATTGGAGGCAACATTCACCAATGTTGATGATGAACTGTCACATAGAGCATTCAAGACCAAAAATAGGCCGATGTTAGAATCCGATGATATTATGAGCTGGCTCAATAAAGAATATGCCAAGATAATGAAGGAAGCTGATGAGAGCAAGGAAAAGAAGAGTGGATGGATTCTTGCATCCGTTAACCAATTGATAACTCATGTTCATAAATACTCTCCAATGAGATACAGCTCCTACATACCACTTCCTGAATGGATATTCAAGAAAGGAGCATACATTAATGTAAAAAATAATGACAATATGTGCTTCAAGTATATTATATTGTCAAAATTTGTTGAGGATCAATATCATACATCACGAGTATCTAAATATGGCAATCTGCAGCACAAATATGACTTCAACTGCATAAAATTCCGCCGAGCTTGGATGAAGTCACTAAATTTGGAAGCCACAACAATGTATCAATCATCATTTTTTTGATAATGAAAAATTTTATCCCTTACTTGTATGTAAAAGCGAATTGGAAGAATATAGAGATTTGCGCTTACTAGATGATCGAGAAAAGAGGTAATTCATCTGGATCAAGAACTTTGAGCGCCTTATCCCATCCCAAATATCAAAACATACAGAAAGGATCGAGATTTTGAAAGATATTTTATACATTTTAAGGGTGCTGATGCTATAATCAAGTTAGAGGAGTACAAGGCCTATTGCAATAACAATCATTGCATCAGAGTGGAATTTTCAAAGGAAGATTATATCAAATTCAAAGAATATGAAAAGATGCAGAAAATGCCCATTATCTTATATTGTGGCTTTGAAGCTATTCTAAGCTCAATGCAAATGTGTAATCCCGATCCGCAACGTAGCAGTACGACAGAATACCAGTATCATGAGCTATCATTATACTGTATGTATGCATTGAGTATTGACAAGGAGCCATTCCTATACAGAGGGCCAGATGCAGCAGAACATTTTATGAAATGTATGGAGAGTTATGCCCATAGAATTGAATACATGTTGCAAAAACACAAGTTCAACATGATAATGACATGGCAAGAAAAGTGTGGATGGAGAAAGGCAACACAGTGTTACTTGTGTGAAAAACCATTCACAAAAGACAATTACAAAGTCAAAGACCATTGTAATTTCACTGGAAAATATTGAAAAGCAGCATGCAATAACTGTAATTTGCGATGTAAAACATGTGCAAATGTTCCTGTTGTCTTCCACAATCTTAGTGGATATGACTCCCATTTCATAGTAAGAGAACTGGGGAAAATCAAAGGGAATATAGATGTTATTCCAAACAGCGAGGAGAAATACATCACATTTACCAAGCATGTGGGAAGAATTAAACTCCAATTCATCGATAGTTGGAAGTCGATATTGAATATCCAAAATCCATCCATACAAGACATGAGCAGGTTCCTTTTCTGCCTGAAAGCAAATGTACTCCTAATGGAAAACCTAAGAAGCTACTCGGTCACTTGGAAAATCGACAGAGATATGTAGTTCACTACATCAATCTCCAACAAGCTATAAGGAATGGACTCGTAGTCAGAAAGATACATCGAGCTCTTCAGTTTAGTCAGTCAAAATGCCTTAAGCCATATATTGACTTTAACACAAATCTGAGAACAAATGCCAAGAACGACTTTGAGAAAGATCAGTTCAAACTGTATAATAACAGCATTTGTGGTAAAACGATGGAGAATATTCGCAACAGAATCAACATCGAACCGGTATGTGATTGGAAGCGGTAAAAGAAACTCATTGCCAAATCAAACTTCCACAGTAGTATTATATATACTGAAAACCTGGTGAGCATAAATATGATGAAGACATCCCTGTAGTTCAATAAACATATATATGTTGGGATGTCAATCCTGGATCTATCCAAGACTTTGATGTATGACTTCCACTATGACATCATGGTCCCCAAATTCCAAGATTTAGAGCTAATGTATATGGATAGCTTTGTCTATCAGATTCATACAGAAGATCTGTTTGCGGAGTTTTTTTCAAATGGCTCAACATATGGATACCTCAGACTATCCGAAGGATCACCAAAATTATTCAACATCAAATAAAATGTTCCTTAGGAAGTTTAAAGATGAGGTCAATGGGCAAATCATCTCTAAATTCGTGGCACTACAGTTTAAGATGTATGCCATTGATGTGGATGGTAAGATCAAGAAGAGGGCCAAGTGAGTGCAACGGGCAACTATAGCAAACCAAATCGAATTCGATGATTATATGAGAGTGCTGCGTTGCTAGGGTACCACCGACCAATCAGAAGCGTTTTTGGATGACCGCGACCCTGGGTGGAGTACCGGGAACCAATCAGAAGCGTTTCTGCCTAGACTAGGGCAATCAGAACCGTAGATATGGTAACCGTGACCGTTGCTATGGTAACCATTTAGTTTTATATAATATTTTTTTAATAGTAAAACTAATATATTTTTATACTACAACTCTATTGATTAAATAATTAACAGAGTTGTCGTATATAATGTTTTTACATTTTATATATAATTTCTACTAATATTTGTTAGAACAATTAAATATTCTTAAAAATATTTTTAGAATAAAATAATATTCTTTTAGAACAAAATAAATTTTATGGAATTTGGAATAAAATTTATTCTTCTTAGAACAATTAAATATTCTTAAGGGAACCAGTAACCAATCATAAGCGTTTCGGCCTAGACTAGGGTGATCGCGACCGTTGCTGCCTAAACTAAGGACACTGACTGATTTTTGGACATTTGCGGGAACAAACGAACATACATTTTCTCCCTACTATCATTTATGTTGGTTTCGAACAATAGAAACCAGAAACCGATGATAAAAACTTCGTTTTTTTGGATGAAGGTGGTTTTCTTTTGAACAAGACCAAAAAAGGGGCGTAGTCGAATTGAAGAATTACATTTTTTACTAAGTCGAAATATTTCAGTTTTGACGGCAATAAAAAATATCATTTCATTTTTCACAAAATTCATGATAAAGCATTGATGCCGTGGATTTTATCACAGCTCTCAAAGAACTGAAGCAAGTGTACACGACAAGACAATTAGAAAATCCAATATTTATTATGAATAACGAATGGATACATCACATCTAATTATGACTTAGTTGATGTGTTTAAATATATTCAAATTGTACTCAATGCATGATCTGTTACATCCTACAAAAAACTTTTTACAAAGTTGAATATCATTTGCAAATTGTTAAACAAAATAAAAACAATATAAATTACTATTAAAATAGATTTAAAACTTAAAATAATTAAAATCCAAAATGTTTTTGTACATTGATTGTAATACTGATTCATTTGGTTACAACAATTTATTTTTTTTGAACATGAAACCCTAAATTATTAGTTTTTAAATAGATGTTATAAATTTTTATACAGGAAAAACAATAATTTCTTTAAAATTTAACGCTTTTTTCGAAAAAAATTTAAGAATATTTTTATTATTTTTTACTCAATCTAGTTTAACATGTTTCACTTATTTCGAAATAATAACTTTAGTCAATCGGAAAACTTAAATAAAATTAGTTATTTTTTTAGCAAATTTCGTTTCAAAAAAGAATAATTGTGAATTTTGATTTTCGAATTTATTTTTGGTAAAATCCTTTTACACTTTAAATGATTTGAGCAATTCTATATTTAAATTTCCATTTTATCAAATATCTCTAATAATTAATAATGGTTCAATTAATATTTGTAGTCTTGTATTAGTATAATTTACTTTTAAAATAAATAACTGTGGAGAAATAAATGAAGTATATGATACTAGATTAGATGAAAAATTATAAAAAAATACTCTTAAATTTTTTTCAAAAAAAGCGTTAAAGTTTCTAGAAATTAATATTCTTTATAATAAAATCTAGAATTACCTTTCTTTATAAAAAATATGATCTTTATAAATTTAATAATATCTATTTAAAAAGTAATCATTTTTATACACAAACGAATATTTTAAATATATGAGCGAATAAAAGTGTAATTTACATAAAACATTTCTGAATTATAGTGTGGAATAATATTTAAGTTATTTATAATAACGAAGAGTAACGAGGACAACATTATTAAAGGCCCCTAATTTAATTACTGATTTAATTTTATTTACTGATTATTGTTTATAGTAAAACATGAATTATGTTTTGAAATTCTATTTATTACATAAAAATCCGTGATTTTCTTCTGTTATACTTCCATTTAATATTAAAAATTATTTGAAATTGAAAATCCTGAATGTCCTAATTATTTTTTTTTAAATAACTATTAAATCAAAATATTTAAACAAAATCCTTAATTTATTTTTTTATAAAAGTAATTTTAATTTTCTTATATTTAACTACCTCTAAATCTAGTGGAATTAAAATAAAACAGTTTACTCAGATGTAATTAGTTTAAATTTCGTAATTATTGTTTGGGAATGACAAACAATCATTACAACATACAAAACATCATAGCAACAATTATCAATCTAACAAGATGGTGTTACAATTGGGTGTAAGTATTATCAACCAACTGGGGAGAGTATGGAAACCAGATAAAATTTTATTTCGGCCATAAAAAGATCTATAAATTATTGACCAAAAGTATTATTGAAATGTAATTTATTAATAACATTTAAAAAAATAAAATAAATACACAAATTTAATTTTTATTAATATTTCACTCACAACTTTAATTAAACGCAAATGTTGTAAATTTAAAATTGTAATCTAAAACTAATGTTGACAATTTGTAATTGTCTCTTATTAGTTAGAACAGTTTTTTAGATCAGTTATCGTCTGGATACAATTTATAAATAAAAAATACTAATCCGAACCCTTCGATGAGAATTAGAAGGTTATGAAAGACAAGAGAAATATAGTTGATAAGGTGACAAAGATTACTGGTCGAGAGGAAACTTGATTCTTGTATGTTACAGCCCAAAAGGATGAGGCGCTTTATAAATTATCTAATTTATTTTAACATGAGTTTATAATTCGATTTTCTAAGAGTATTTGACAAAATATTTGATGCATAAAGATAAACGTTCTAGTTCATTTACATGTGTACTAATCGCGATAGAGTTATTATTTTACCTAATTAATATATTATTAATCCCTCTGGTTTAATAAAAATAACTAAACTTTATATTTAGAAAGCATTTCAAAATCAATAAAAATATTTTTAGATCATAGATCAAAAATATGAACATCTTTTATCTAAAATCTGTAATAGTTTTATCTAATTAGAATAAAAATGTGCCAAATAAGTTATATTTTGGTAATCGATTTCAGTGATTTAATTGCGATGATCTGAAACAATTATTATTACAAAAAGTTATTAATAAAGTTTACCTAGGGATTATGTTATCCTTATAAAGACGTTCAATAAAGTTGTAGAGTGCAGTTTTATTGCTAATTTAATGAGCCAAACATCTTATATATAACACTTCCCATGTCACTTCCTTCCAATACTTCTTCAATTGTGTATTTACAAATTAAAAGTTATTAGTATTTCTGTCTTCATCACAATGTTTTTAATACTTTCCAATTTAACTTCCCTTTTAATTACGATTGTGTTCCTGAAGTTTCTTACAAAGATGTCATGCTGTATGTGGTGATATGTGAATTATCAGGCTTATCGCTACAGACATTGGAAATAGGATTTTTATAATTTTTTATATGAATATCTACCAAATTTATTTAATTTTTCCTTCAGGATATTATAAATGATTTGTATCCCGACCACCCTCAGACAAATCATATCTTAAAATATTGGTCTAACAAGAAAATCGAAAGTACTGAAGTTAAAGAAGATGATCGAGATGAAGATAAATCAAAAATTGTATCCAGCTTGAATATGTCTGTTGATAAAAAAGATAGTGGCTTTGATGAACAAAACTTTTCAAAAGAAAGTGATTTTAATCCCCCAAATGCCACTGTTATGACTGAAAAGACCCCTTTACCAAAACCAAAATTATCAAAATCCAAACCTACAATTAAGTAATCATCATAGTTTATATGAAATTAAATTAATTTACTTAAATTAGAAAGAAAAAAAATGTTCAGAAGAAAGAACAAATCTTGAATTCAATTCAAAACTCTGTGGAATCCGATAATTCAATTGAACCTGAAAGTATAGTAGGAGAATTAAGTCCAACAAATTATCAAAAGCAAATTCAAGAGAGAAATGCTATACGTCTTCAGCAAGCGTATGAAGATCGAGAAAGAGCTCGAATGCAGTTGCAAGAACAAGTGAAGATAGAACGAAGGAAATTCGAAAGCGTAAAAAATAGTAGTAATATATATTCCCAGTACGTTAGGAAGTCAATTGCAGATCGTGGATCTATGGATGTGTTCAAGAGAATGGATGAAGCTAGTCAAGAAGTACAAATAATATTTGAAATTACTTTATTGGTTATTAATAAAACAGGCACGGAAACAGAAAATGAGAGAGAAAATGGATCGAAATTCATATCTAAATAATGATGATAATAATAACACAATTTCTGTCCATGTTACATCCTCGTCAGTTGATTCTCTTGATGTCACGGAAACTGGAGATCTTCCTTTACTTGAAACAGTTTCAGTAAATCATAAACTTCCAGTACTATACTTATAATTTTATAATATTTCATAATTTAAAACAATAAATAAAATCATAATAATCAAACATAATATTCGGTCGTCAAATATGAAATTTGTAAAACGAAAGTCAAAGTTTGTTGATAATTTACCAAATCAAATATGTATATCTTTTATCAAAGTATACACTCATATCATCGACAAACGTTTATCATTTGAGCGGCGGCTTTTTGAAACCATTTGAATGAAAATTTGGCGAGCGAGAATCTATAAATTCCTGAAAGTGCATTGTTACGACATCTTCAAAATTGATTTTTTTCCTTTCAACTAGTTGTTCAAATTTAGGAAGAAATGATAGTGAGCTGAGGTTAGGTCTGGTGAGTATGGAGCATGATGCATAAGTTCCAACTCAAGTTCATATAGTTTTGTCAAGGTCTTAAGTGCAATATGTGGTTTTGCATTGTCTTGGAGCAAGATGACCTGTTTACCACACTTGGCTGTTTTTCTTTCAGTTTCCGCATCATATATTCCAATGGATTGCAGTAGGCATTTGCTGTGATCGACGAATCAGGTTTCATGACGTCATAATGGATTACACCTGCGGTAGACCACTGAACACTCACCATCAGCTTCTAGTGATGAATTTTGTGCTTTTGACCGTGTCTTAGTGCCTCATTCTTGTATACCCATCTTGCTGAACGTTTGCAATTATCATATTGGATCGACTTTTTACTACAAGTGACGATTCGATTCAAAAAGCGATAACATTAATAACGAAAAAACATCATCAAAGAAACATACAAACGCTTTTCTTTCTGCTTTTAATTCAATTCATGTGGAATCCAATGATCAAACATTTTTACTTTACCAATTCGAATGAAGTGATTCAATATTATTTGCTGGGTAATAGAAATGTTAGCGATAAATCATAAGCACTTTGTGATGGTTCCGGCTCCATGGTTACTTTCAGTTCTTCATTGTTTATCTGCGTTGCTTGGCAACTTCGAGACTCATTATTGAGGATAAAATTACCTTTCAGAAATTTCCCGTACCAATTACATCTGAATACACTATTGATGTTTCGTATGGTTTCTGATACTGAGGTTCCACGTAGGAACTCGTACTTCATAAAAGTTCGAATTTCTGCTTTTTCCATTTTAAAAATACTGATTATTAAAACAAGTTGTCAATAATTGTAATTAGTTTTTATTGGTGTGTTTAATAGCCAAGATATGTAGCAATCAAACAAAGAAACTGAGCAACAAAATGTCAAGTCAATGTCAAATTGTAACAATTTGAATTTATTGTAATCATACCTACAAATTTCATGCTTGACATTTTAATATACATTTTTCAAATTAATAAAACACGCGATTAGATGTTTTTTAACAGTTTTAAATTTTTACAGAATACAGAATCAAATAGTAATTATCATCAAAAAATTAAACCATTAGCTTACAATGGACCTTCGACAGTCAGCAAACTGAATAAAATAAATGAAGACCCCGCAGAACATAACCCAGAGAACAATAAGTTTGATTCCGCCATTGAACCACCAACAAAAGACAAATTGAAAAAACCAAAAATCTATAACGAAAATCTCAATCGTAAAAAACCTCAACGACTTTCTCAGGAAAATTTCATTGAAAAACAAGAAAATAACAACAAAGTTTTCGATGTTTCTGATTCAACTAATTCTGTTTCTTTGGCCGTCGAATCAACAAAATTAGCAGTTGATATCAACCAAGAAGGTTAATATATTTAAGAGATTTTATTTATAATATTGTTGAAATTTATATTTTGGAGGATATTATATTGCGAATATACTGTAAAATTCCTAATAATTCCCCATGTAAAATTTTAAATAATTATTTTTATAATATAGCGTTTTTAAAACAACTTCCATGCATAGAAAATTAATACTTCATTTTAGAATATTGTCTTAATATTTTTAAATATTTTAAATAATTTTGTTAAATATTTTAAAAAATAACTTAGAAAAATTGTTCGAATAATCATTATTAAAAATAGAAATAAAAAAACCAATTAGAACGATGGCAAACGATGAAAGACCTTCTGAGAGTTGTAATGACTCTAAATGTAATTGCAATAAAAATTCAAATGAGACTTGTTTAAATGTTCTTAATACCAAGGATGTTTAAAATATATTGAAAAACTCTTCTCTGCTTGGTTGAATAGAGAATGAGTATTCTTTTAAGATAGTCCAAACATGAATCTTTCTGAAAATTCTGAGGCTTGAGAAAGCTAATTTATTATGTTATAGAAGAAAGTTTAGTTGTTAATATTGAAGATGAAAAGCTTTGTTTAAAGGGGTATATTTCGATCAATGTTAAGGAAGGGGATTTAAAAATTAGAAATGGCGCTGGAATTTTATACTTTGTTAGTTTCAGCGTTTGGCTAAACCGTTATTTGAAAAGAGAATTTTACAATTAGGAAAGAATAAAATAAGTCCGATCTTGGTGAAGACCAAGTTATTAGAGGAGCAGTTAATTTTATTGATAAAAATACTGAATTCCAAGAATAAAGAAACCAGTATTAGTATCTTTCAAAAAAAACTCTGGCTTAACCTATCCCAAATATCACTTAATCGTTGAGATAGGTTAGATTAAATCAACGAAACGAATAATCAACAATTACAAAATCCGTAAATAAAAATAAAATAAAAAAATAACCTCAATGTTAAGAAAAAAATTATTCTGTATCATAATAACATAACCGTACAAATTCGCGGTATTTAATTATTGTCAAAAATTCATCAATTTATTTATTGATTGCTTTTTTAATACATAAATCATAAAAAATAATATCATTAAAGTTAATTATCGGAACGTTCTCCATTTTTTTGAAATTCTAATATTTTATTGACAAAATTTGAAACTGAATGTAGCGATTGAAAATATTTTCTAAAAACATTTTTTTAAGATATTTTTTAATTAAAAATAATGAAAAGTCATAACAAGGTATCTACATTTGGCGAGAAAAGAATCACTTTTGTTATTGCTTGAATTTTCCACAGATTGGTTTTCATTTACTTTAACTTCATTAGCTTGAACAGATACAAAAAATTTGATTGCATCATGATGCCCATGATAACACAACTGTACATCCTCTGGATTAATAAATGGAAGAAACGTTGGAGAACGAACGTTATATTGATATGTTTTCGTATCTAAATTATCCAAGAGTTCGTTAACAATTTCAACTTGAGTTGCTTGATTCTCTCCCTTTAATCAAAAAAATAAACCCCATTTCGAACAACATGAGAGCCAACTCTTTCCATAAATATTCTTACCTCTGCCAAATTTCTTACAAAAAAAGAAACCTTCGATTCATAAAGACCAAACGCAAAAAAGATACGTAACCACACAAACACATCACACATCACAAACAGAAACAGCTATTCACAAACAGAACCCGATCAAAAAAGACTCTGTACAGGCACAAAAAAGGATAACGTCAAAGTCATTCTAGTCACACAGAATTCGGGTATCACATTTATAACCAAAAAACCGAAATTTCATATTTCAATATATTAAGAACACCAATTTGATTTTTTATATTTTTATTTAAACAACAATTTTGATTGTCCTCAAGACAATCTTTGTCAAAACTTTCATACATTTGCATTCAAAGCGAAATTGATTAATGGTTTTAATTCTCATTACTTTTTTAGAAAATGGGGAAATAAATATTTAAATAAAATATTCACTCAAAACTTATTGGATAATAATTAAAATGATAATTAATTATTTAAAAAATATTAATTTGATTTATTTATTAAATATTATAAAAATTAATTAACTTATTTTAAAATTATATGAAATTAAAAATAAATTTAAATAAATTTAACATATTTTTAGATAATAAGAATTAAAATATTAATCATCCATCTGTGCAGGAGAGACACAATTCCAAATCAACATACACATTCAAACACAAAATATCAAACATTCAAATATTGCTCACAAACTACATTAAAGTAATCTAAAACATTTTTCATTTTGATGAGACTGCTTTATTGAAATTACTGGTACTAAAAGGAAGATTTTATTTAGCAGGAATTTCTAAATTGAGAATTACTGGAATTTGTATTATGTAAGATATTAAAACCATCAATAATAATGAAGGGCAAAAGACCCAAATGTTGAGATTTACTGACGGTATTATCGTTTGTGTAATCAAATAGATTGTATAATCAGTACATCATTTAAAAACACTCAATAAAATTGTAGAGTGTAATTCGAACGTTAATTTCAGGATTCAAAAAGTTTATATATAATCATATCTTACTCTCTCTCAATAATTCTTAAATAGAGTTCACATAATTTTATGTCCCCTTACAACACTTTCTATGTACTTCAATATTTTACTCCCACCTTCATTACGATTGTGTTCTTGGATTCTCTTACTGAGATTATTTCTCTCCTATTTATGTGGCAGTACACCATTACATGTATATTTATAAATGAGATACAAACACAATATTGATGTAGTGAGAGTTTTTTTGTTTCTTTGTGTACGGGATATAATATTGAATGTACATTATTACGTTATATTATATATAAATATATACGAAACTTTAATTGAATTTTAATATTTTTTATGTATTTTATAATTTTGTTATCTTTTTTCTTATATTGATATGTATTTTTGCATATAAATAAGAAAATAAGCTTGGAAATCAACTTTCTATGTTTTGAAAGTGTAAATGTAAGAGGGGTGTAAATAAGAACTATTTGATATAACTTATGTACTACTATTTTACACTGGTCTGTTTAGTCTATTCTTGACAGTATAGAGTGAAAATGCTTGTGTTTGGTCACAAGTATGGAATTTTTAGAACCCTTCCAATCGCTATTTTGAACGTTTTTAAATGCTCAAAACGTGACTTTTGTCGCTTTTAAAAGATTGCAATCTTTCAAGTTTCGTGGGCTGGTTGTGGGTTACCGACTTCTGCTCTCCGTGTTCATTTTTTTTCTTTCCTTTGACTTATGTTCTTAACCTTATCTTATTTTCATAATTCGTTGTATTCACACTTTCAGTATGTTGAATTAATCCTTTCAGAAATAAAATACCGGATAAACTGTGTCCTTTCACATCGATAGAGCGTTTAAATACACTATAGATAAGAAATAAAGCTGAAAGGGTGAAAATCACCTATTTGCGTACGAATAGGTATAAAAATTTTCTAACTACTATAACAATTAAAAAGTCTTTCTATATTAATGAGTTTCTCAATCCATGAAAATTTATTTTTCTTATAATAAATATCTCAAAAAAATGACAAATTTTTGTAAAATTAACTTATCGTTTTTAGAACAAACAATAAAGAAAGATGATAAAGATCAAAACAATATCAAAGAACCTGGTATTAATAATTTTCCATCATCAGAAGAAGTAACAGAATCTAGTGATAAAACAGTAAATCAAAATATACCCGAAACAGAAACACATGTACAAAAATTTCCATCCATCCCACCAGAAAATGAAGATCCAAGTATAGTAAATAAATCAGAAGAAAATAATCAGAATAATATTTTGAATACTCCTTCTTCCAAACAAACTGTACTTACAGAGCAAAAGATAGATACATTATCGAAAGAACAAGAAAACAATATTATTTCAGAAAATATCTCTCAAAGAAGATCTTCCCTTCCCGGATCACGGATTATGGGTAAATTATGCCGTCAGTTATCATCCTCGAATATTATCTATCAGAGATTTGAAGTCTCGAAATTATTGGGGGATGGTAACTTTGCTGTAGTGAAGTTGGCAACACATAAGAGAACAAAGGCAGAATATGCTTTGAAAGTCATTGACAAGGGCAGAATGGTGGGGAAAGAATCAATGATCGAAAATGAGATTTGGATAATGAAACTGTGTAATCATGAAAACATTGTTAAATTAAAAGAAGAGTATGAAACGAGGGAAGAAGTGTTTTTGGTTATGGAATTGGTTAAGGTTAGTTTTATAATAAATTCACTTGCAATTATTTTAAACTTTATTTTATTTTACTCATTTATATCATCTAACAAATAGACGAAATGGGCTCTTTGGAAGAATTTTAATAGTAAGAAACGGCGTTTCAGTACCTAGTATTTGGTTTCAGTTTATGTTATTAAAACCTACTGGTTTGTTTGCTTTTTTACAAATTCCCCAGTCATTATTCAGAATCTATCATCTACATATAATATTGTGTAGTGACTTTGAAAGAAATCTTTCAAACCGTTTGATATACAGGGTGCGGCAGCTATTTGAGAACAAAATGACATAAAGTTCAGAAAATGAATATACAACAGAAAAATAACATTTATTACAATTTAAAATTTTACATATATTAACACGTACATAAAG
>MQRK01220686.1:90027-108567 GCA_001938485.1 Girardia tigrina
GAAAGAAAAGTTGAAACATAGAAATCGGCTGAGAAATGAGTCAAACTAATCATAGATTCTGAACGACCTTAAAAGTATGATTTAAAATTAAGTCGTTCCAAGATTTTGCGTTACTTTTGTTACACCCTGTACAAAAGCATTTACACGAAGGAAATGTATTCGAATTAAATTTATACGAACGGAAATTTATACGACTAACATTTGTCCGAACAGAAACTTTAACGACTAAAAATTGGTAATTTATACGAATAAAAATTTATTTTGATTTTATAATACAAATTTTATTTTTTGTTTTATTATTTGATTCGAAATTTTTACACAATTTTCAATAGCTGAAAGAACTTCTGTTCAAAAATGTTTTAGAAACAAGTTTAAAATACCAAACACATTTACTGCAACCAAAGCCAAGTTTATTGTTATATTACATGCAATTTTTCACTAGATTTTGGTAAATATTTTTGCAGTACATTAAAAAAGACAAATATAGATATATATTTATAATTTAAACTAATAAATAAGCCTATTTAAAATTTAATGTTATGAGCCACTCTAGGTAAATATTCTATTTCATTATCATTGAGTAAAAAAGTTTCCCACAACTATAGCTTATATTTCAGCAGAATCCTTGTATTTCTGTTTGCCTAATAAGGGAACATGGCTAATAATATATTGTTTTATGTGCAGCTCATTTAAATAGTACTAATTAATTTTCATATATTCAGATGCTAGGCTGAAAATTGAGATAAGAAGCCCCAGTGTCAATGCTCTATCGAATTATTTGTTATTGGTAGTTTTAGTTTAACTTCTTCGTAGCATTTCCATAGTCGAAGTTGATAACACGGAAACCAACGTCAATGACGTCAGTCAGAACGACTAATCTAGGAATCTTCAAAATAATCTAAAAATCTTGAGCATTATATGGAATTATGTTCACAACAGTATTTATTCAAATAATTTTCCACAAATTCAATATGAACAAAAGCTAACGCAACCAGCATCATAACTCTAAGCGCTATGCACAGTAGGAATTCTATTCTTTCTTGTAAGTAGCGTTTATGCCACTTTCATTATTTTAAAATTCAGAACTCATAATTTAACACCACAATTTATTAATATAACAACAATTCACATATTTAAACAAATTTTCCTGTTAATTCAATTATCTCGCCACAAATTAATCTATTAAATTCTTTTCGATTCAATTTTTAAATATTAAATTTATTAAATACAGTTCACATTTAAACTAAAAATTTATTTTAAAATTTATTTAAAATTGTTTCATAACTTCTATTAAAATATATAAATTGTTATGATTGTAAAAATACTTAGGCTGTCCCAAAAGTCCTCAGGTAGACTTTAAAAACCCACTAATATTTTACCAAATTTAACCAAATTTGGACTTAATATTATTCAGACTGTCATAAATACTGTGTTAAAATTTCAAAGCATAAAATTTAAAACTTACCAAAAAATAATATTATTAACCAACAAAAAAAATTAGATGCAGCGAATTTAAAAATTTATTTAAAACAATATTTTAAAAATTTCTTAAGCAACAACATATTCACCATTATTCTCAATAACCAACTGACAATAGTTAAAAAGTTTATCTAGTTGATTTTTTAATGTTTCTGTTGATAAAGAATTAAAAAGGAATTTACAAGCATCTTCATTTTTTTAATTTTGTGCTTTGAAATTTTAACACAGTATTTATGACAGTCTGAATAATATTCAGTCCAAATTTGGTTAAATTTGGTAAAATATTAGTGTGTTTTTAAAGTGTGTTTTTTTATTTATAAATAAATATTTAATATTTAATAGTTTTCTTATCATATTTAATTTTAAGATATTTAATAGATACATTAAAAAACAGATTTTTTATTATTAAATATGTATTTAATTTTTTTATGATTTTCTTTTATTATATCATTTTTAATTTTTAAAATGTTTAAAAAAACACATTAAAAACATATTTTATTTGTAAATACGTATTTGACTTTTTTAATAGTTACTTTATTATATCATTTTTAATTTTAAAATATTTAATTTTTATTTATATTTGATATTTAATTTTTATTTTATTTATATTAACATTAAAATATTTGAACTTTAAAATTAAAAAATATAAATTATTTTGGCGAGATGCAAATTTAAATTAACCCCTCATACTTATGTTTCTAAAAGTGTTTTTAGTAGTGTCCACACCTGGCAATCGCCCTTTCATTGCATAATTAATCTTCGATAATGAGCTAAGCACAGTGTTGGGGTTCCAAAAAATATAAATTAAATTTTTAAAAATCTAATTAAAAATTTTAAAATAATTCGCTGGCTAAAATTAATAATTTTTTGATTATTATAATACTATTTTAAATAAAATTTATAGAATATTTGTAAATATTTTGAGATTTGTTTTAGTTATTCAATTTCCAAGGTTAGGAAAAACTAGTATATAAGAAATAGTTATTTCAGTTACAGTTGCCCATTTGATCACTCGAAGAAAAATTAATTTCAAAATTTTATGCGTGGTAAACTTGTTTTTTATTATTGTTATTTTTTGAACTAAAGAATTAATAGAAAGTTTTTAGTATCCTGTAAAGGAGAAAATAAGCTTTTAAAATAAATTGTAATAATACGAAAGTATCAGTATCCTGTAAAGGAGAAGATAAGTTTTAAAACAAATCATTTCAGCATCGCTCGAACTAAAAAGTTGTTGTAACTGTTTAATCGAAGTTTGATCTTAGAATTGTAGCGTACTGATAGAGTTGAATTTATATTTGTAATTTAATTGTTGTTTGCAGAATAAATTATTATTAAAAGGTCTTGTTCATTCTTCGTATATTATTGTTGGAAGAAACCTTTTGTTCATTTGGAGTCAGATTAGTATTTGAATATAAATAAAAAAATAAAACGAGATTTTAATTGTATACCCAACAACAGTATATTGATCAGAATCTTGTGCCATTTTAATTCGTCTCTTATTTTTTCTAAGAATTTTACAACTAAATGTTTGGTACAATTACCACCATGATTATGTTCTCCTGAATGTTTCTCAACGGTGTTGTTTTTGGTTATCAGTCCAGATTTAAACTCATTAACAATGAAATTTTCACTTCACCAGTAATTTTTTTTACTCTTTTCTTTGTCTTTCACGATTATGTAACCATTTAAGCTTAACCTTTTATTATTTTGGAGCTCATCCTGAATTGAACTTCCATATCGACGTTGTACCTGACAGGAATAACAAAAAACAATGGACTACTTAATATTTATGTCTCGAGAATCAAGTTTTACAATAACCACCAAATCTGCCAATATTAAAACACAACTTCAATTTTAAATAAACACGATTATACAACCTTCCTAAAGTAATACCAATAATTAAATGTGTTGAAAGTTTCGTAAAAGTCGGAGATGGTTTTGATCTAACTGACTTAAAACAAAACGCACTTTAGGGATTCAAAGAATTTTATCAACCGCTTCTTCCAATAGAATCTTTAAGTTCTTTTGTTTTCCTTATTAGGTTTTTAATGCGTATGGATAACAACACTGAATACGCTCTATTCTTGAATTTGCTTGACTACAATAAGAATGTTTGTTATCATTCTAAAAATGTTAATAAATGATTGAAATATACGTTTTAATGACCTTTAATAGTTGCATTGTTAAAATTTTCACCGAATATCAGCAAACATATATCTCATTAGTAGTGGCTTTTGACGTTCTTTTAAATGATCTTTTGATTTGTTATGTTAACTTTTTGATTTACTGTTTATAAGAGTGATTTTTAAGTCAAAATTTAATTATCAACAAAAATTAACAATAATCTGTAAAACAAATGAATTTTGTATTTTTTAATAAATTTAATTCCATTGAAAGAATTCGATTATGTTATCCCCTCAATCCTATTTGGTTCACTGTAACTTCTATGAAAACGAGTTCTTCGAACGATCAATTCTTCAAATGCACTTTTTTCGAAAAATAAATTGTTTTTGAAAATAACTTCTTAAACAACTATATTATTAAAAACTTTTACTATTTTTTTGGGAAGGTAAATATAATTAAAAAGTTGTACCGAAAAAATAATTAACGAATTTGTATAGTAAAGAATTAAAGCATAAAACACCAAGCCAATCCGACTCACGCACATGATTCTGTAGAGTAAACCTTATTTGTGACTCACCTGTTCAAAGATAATCATTAAATTGGTCCAAATCTCTCCATCCTGATCATTATAATTACTACTTTCTTTTTTTGGAGTCAGCCGTTTCATAAACTTCATGCTCGCCTTTATCAATGATTCCTTTTTTTTCTCTATCACAATCATCATTCTTCAGCAGTAATACTTCGAATCTGTTTTCTCTTCGTAATTTGGAAATTCCTACCACTTACAAAAATATAACAAGCTGTACATTAATAATGCGAAAATTGCAGTTTATTCCAGTAAACATATTTGTCTTTAAAAAACTACAGAACATAATAATTTCCAACGAAATGTTTTCGAATCTTTAATCATACGTACACAAACAGATATCTTAATGTTTTTGAAGACGGTTAGTGAAATTTGTTATTTGTTATTTCTTGACTTTGACCGATTTAAATAAGCGGCTACATCTACTGGCTTTTAGAGACGTTTGACAAAAATACAACTTGAAAATGTGGGAAATGACTCTCTTTGTCAAAAGGTAAAAATGTATTTTGTCTCATTTGGAATAAGACATACATTTGTAAACCTGAATTCGTCTTTAAACTGTAGAAAGTATATCACAAGAGCATTTGTAGCAAATCTGTAGCGGAAGAAGATAGTATTCCCATGAATTCCTTTGTTTAGATATATTGTACTACGACTACTGTATGATTTGTTGTGGAGTCATTTGATATTATTGATCGTTTGATATAGAAAGTATATAAATACAGTTTTTAATAACAGCTTTAATATTTTGCAATATTCAAATCAATCCACAAGCAAATAGAGAAATAATACAATATTGATAATTTGATGATTTATTTGCGCCATGCGATGGAAAATACAAATAGAAAAAATATAAAAAGACTCCATTGACTTTTGATCTTAAATAATAGAAGTTAGTTATTGTGATGAATATGCGGTGTGTAATTGTTTTGTAGTGTTTGCATGTGTAAATGTTGTATGTTGATTTGGGATTGTGCCTCTCCTAATCAGATGGATTATCAATATTTTAATTCTTCTAATCTGAAACTACTTTGTTTAAATTTAGATTTAATATTCGAATTTTTAATTTTTATTATCACACCTTTTAAATAATTTTATTGATTTTATTTTTGTAAATTTTTAAATAATTAAAATCAAATTAATGTTTAAAAATGACTATAAAAATATTTTATCTTAGCCAATAAAATTTAAATTAAATATTTTTAAATAAAATAATCTTATCAAGTGTAGTTCTGATTATAATGAGAGATATTGAAAATTGAGTGATGGATTATAGTGAAAGCAATACTATTGATCATCTTAAGATGAAAAGAAATGTGAATGTAATAAATGTTCTGTCAAATGTGTGAGTTCTCTTAACAGTTGTCTTATTAGTTTTTGGTACTCTCATAAAAACTCACCGCACAATTTTATTTTTTTAAAACATAATAATAATTTAAATATGCTATTATTGTGAATACTATAACAGGTGCTTCGCAATAAGGATGGTAGTATCACCTTAAAATTGGCAGACTTTGGATTAGCAATGGAAATTAAGAAACTTATTTATACTGTTTGCGGTACTCCGACATATGTGGCTCCAGAGATACTCTCTGAAAAAGGTTTAAAAGTTATATTATTTGAAATTCTCTAACTGTTTCTCTAGGTTACTCTTTAGAGGTAGACTTATGGGCACTTGGTGTTATTACATATATTTTGTTGTGTGGTTTTCCTCCATTTAGAAGTGCTAATAGAAACCAAGAAGAATTATTTCAAATAATTCAAAGTGGAAATTTTGAATTTATCTCTCCTTATTGGGATAAAATTTCCTGGGGTAATATATTTCTTATGATTTGCACTATATTTTTGTAAGTAACTAATTTTTTATCTTTGTATAATTTATTACTTTGTGTCATTTTGTGTTCATAATGTTTTTGTTTTTACTTTTCTTTTCCCATAATATTTTAAAATTTCCAATTTCTTTAATTGGATACGTCAAACTTTACAAGACCTAAGATACAGATATTCCTTCAAAGTAAGTTATTCCAAAATTGTCACCATTAGGAACTAAATAGCCAGTGGGAAAATTTTTGAATACAAAAACTATTTGAATTCTTAATTTTTTTTATAATTAGAGAACTTATAAAAAAGAACTTGAAATTATTTATCAAATGAGTTAGAAGAATTTTTGTGGAATGCAAATTTACAAAATGAAATTAAAATTCAATAGTAATACTATATTTTTTCCGGTTTTAGATCAATAAAAATTTACAAGAAAATGTTTCTCAAATAACATTGTGAATTGTATATGAAATAAAAAAAGAGGGATTGTTTAAATCAGCTGTGCGAAGTGTTCAAATTTTGTTGAGGTGCCGACCACCGTATCCAGCTGTAGCGACCGGCATCCCTTTAATGTACAGGAAGTTAGTACCCAAGCAGCTCGGCACAACGACCAGGCAGTAACTGTGTACCGGTTGAGTGCAGCAGACACCGGTCGGCTCGTCGTTGTGTATCTGTCCTGCGACCGATTTTAAGCGATTTTCCGTCGAACAGTGAAACCCGAAGCGGCGAGCCATTTTCATTGTTCCGTTCACTCGACGTCGGTCGGTCCGACTGGCCAGTTCACTTTGACCAGCAATGCGCCATCGGGTCGCACATAACAGTACCTGACTAAGTCTGACCGATTCGTTATGTTGCAGAGTGGTGTGGTTACGCAGCTACCGCATGAAAAATTTAAGCGCAAAGATAACAAAATGAAAAGACGGACTTTTACTCTTTATTTCATCAAATTCAAATGTGTGTTGTTACCAACAGCTTTTTAAAACAAATGTTAATTTTTATATATGCATTTTTATTCAGTTTTTTTATTCTTTTGACGCAAGCACCACATTTGTATTTTGTTTTAAATAAATACATTTGAAATAATCGATGGACTCTTGTATTCAAATGGGTTCTACTTCCACCACATCTAATAGTTAAAATTAACGAAAGGACTAGAATCAGTTTGATCATAGCATACGTTTTATATGAATAGTATTAAGAAACAAAAGCAAACGTAAATTGACCAAAATATTCATTAGAAATGATTTCATCAAGTTCTTTTTTAATTTTTACATTGCCGAAGCCATTTTTAGATCAGTTGTTTACTCCGAAATTTTTGTAACCTTCTCATTTTTGTAACTGATAAAAAGAATGTGTTTGATAGAAAATCTCACAAATTCAGTGGCTTTAAGTGATCTTTGCTAATATAAAGTGGCTAAATATTTCATTATGACAACCACTTGATCCGATCGTTGTTGATCTAGTGTTATTTTGACAGGTCAGAGTGCATTTTAAACTGGTTACCATACCAAATTACGACAAATTGAACCACGTAACCAAATAGAAACTGTAATACGTTTTTTATATTTAATTGTTTTTTTCTGATAAATTTCCTGTTACAATTTCAAAACTGAATTCATGAATAAATTTTTTATAACTTATTTACTTAATTTATTGAAAGATTTATTCTACTTTTTCTTTCTTAGGTTTATTTTAGTGTAAATATTGTTTATAGCAGAATCAATTACTTGAATAATGTAGTTACCTTTTTCTTGGAAAACAAAAAAAATTTTTGATTCTTTTTTTTCAATACGATTTAAAGACACCATTCCAATACCCAGTATTTATCCAATCTAAGATCTGTGCTTTTTTTTACTGCTTTGAAGCAAACTGAATAGTAATCCTGGTGGCTTTAACAAATATATCGCGGGAAGTGAGCAGATATTAAGCTTGAGTTATCGATTGCATCAGATCTTCCTCAAAGGTATAAGTCAGACCTACCCCATCATGAGATTTTAAAGTGTATAGATAATAGTTAGAAGCACAAACAGGAAAATTAAAAAGTTCTTTGTGTTGCATTCTGATCTGGATATTCTTACCCGTTTTAAAAAATATCAATTCAAGAAAGGGATACAGGTATTCCGGAAATAGAAACCATCTTGAGTCTTATATGCATGAAGCTTTTTTGAAGGTGTAAGAACTGAGTCTTTAATGATAGAAATATCTTTCAGCACATCTTAAATCACTTGCCACGGAGTGTGACAGAGAAGACGAGAAATGAAACTCCATAAATAGACATAACCTTCATTAGCTGTAGTATGAAGAATTTGTTTATCTATAAGTGAACTTAATTAGTATCATGATATGTAAAATCGCATTTAAATCTACTAAATTCTATGCCTGTTAACTTGATGGATTTTAAGACAGTATTGATCAGACTTAAGAGAGCTAAATTAGTAGTACCAAAGAGAACTAGATCCTCAGATTATGCCATGCAACTAATAGTGGTTTCACTCATACGAACCCTACAAGGAGCACCAATCGAATCAAGTTTTTTAGTTTTGGTTAATGGAGTATGTATAAAGTGCAGCCCTGACAAACACCAACATTTACTGTCTGGTTGGTAAGACTTTGACCTTCACAGGTAACAGTTGTGAGGTAATCGCATTACAATTCTGTAATCAATTCAACCGAGTTATTGAGAAGACCTTTTTTGTCATGGACAAAGTAAAAGTAATCAACCGAAAATGTATCAAAAGCGGGAGTAATACCCATGAAGGAAAGATGAGAGGAGTTTTAACCGGAACATTCGCAATATCGGCAGAGAAGTTGCAATTCCTTAACGTGTTGATTTCTTATGGAATCATGAGTGGTGTAACTTCCAAATTTGAAACAGTGTAACTTAACCAAAAATAACTTAAGCACAAATCATTGGTCCACAGTCAAAATCATTAATCTGCACATGGATGACATGAGAGGTGGAATCATTCTGAAGGATCGGTTGCAGTATCTAATAAGTTGAGAGCCGTGATAAATTTTGGACAACTAATGCGCGCTTTATCTATGTAAGGAGAATCATTAGCAAAAGGAATATACCAACACACATAGAAGCAACTTATGGCAACCTAATGACATCCAGAGACAATAATGGGAGCTAAGAGATTCGGAGGGTTCATCGGTAAAGCATCCAAAAAGTTTCTTCAAAAACAGCATTGCTGGTAATCTCTACTCTAATCAGGATTTACTTATAATTACAAATAAATGCTCTTACGAAGCAGTCGATATCAGAGCCGGAGTATCGGAGGCAAGCAAGTTGAGGAGAAAGGTTATAAAATTTGGTCGCAATATCAGAGATGTTGAGAGTACAGGTAAAGTGATTCAAACACCTTCATGTCGACGCACGAGTTGATCGTAGAGACACTATTGTTTCTACTCGGGAGATAATTGCCTTTTTATTATCAACGTAATAGAACATTTGAAATTTTATAAATTTATTTGTATAAGCGATTCAAGTTCCATAATGTAATGCGAATAATAATAATTTTCCTGTTCCAATTCAATAAAACTCCTGGGCTGCCAAAAACTACGAGAAGAATTCATGTAAAAATCAACAAAATAATTGAGGATTATGGACAGATGTACAGATAATATTCTCTCCTCCATGGTGAAATGATGAGAAATTTTTGCATTATTTACAACTGGAAGCAGTATAAAAAACCTTAGCATATAAAACCATGAATATAATGAAATTCTGCTGAGCAGAAATTACCGGGCGTAAAGCCATCATCCAAGATTAAATCAAGAATGTCCCACTTTTATATGTTCATTCTTTTGATTTTCTGAGACAATGACTGTATTTTGCACATGGGTTTCGTTGACAAATCATTACTTATATTGAATATTACGATAACATTGCAGCAATACTCAGAATTAATCATACAAAATCTGAGTATACTAATTTAACTAATCTTAATTACTCTTTTTATAGTCCAAACATCGCAATAAGTTATTATTACCTCTACTGATATGTAAAGAAGTATCTGAGAGAAAACACAGAATCGAGTTATTCAAAACTGAAAACAGGAACTACATTAATGCTTGTTGAATTTTTTTGGGGGATAAGGGTCGTACAGAGACGTGTAATATCTACCAATATTAGTCATAGTGTTTCAAAAGTAAAAGGTCAGCCATTTTTAACTCAACCTTCGGCTTGAGATTTTTTTAAGACACAAAATACTTAGTTTATAATGTTTGATAGAGTTAATTTGACAAAAGGTTAAAATGTTATTTCAAAATTTATATCTACATTTATTATGGTTTTAAACTTATTAATAATGTAAACAAACTTTAATTTTTAGAAGTCAAAGATTTAATCAGAAAATTACTAGTTGTTGATAGAAAATTACGGTCTTCCACTATTGACGTGTTGTCTCACAAATGGTTAATGTCGAGGGGTAGAGGAACTCAAGTTACTGGTGAGACTCAAAAACAAAAGGTTATGGAACTTGAAGAAATTGCCAAAGAAAACTTAGAAAATTTCCAGAGACAGAAGAAAGAATTAAGAGCGTCAATCAATAAAGAAATTCAAATTGCTTACCAAAGTCAAAAAAAATAAGTAACAACAGTTAATATTACATTTTCTACTTTCAGTCCTTCCATAACGAACAAAAACCGATTATATAAAACTGCCTTACTAGATGCTAGAGAGCGTATATTTTTGTTATTTATGCATTGTATTTAGAAACCCAAGAGTTATTTGTTTTCACGGGATTATTGTATGTCTTATTCGGGAGAATGTAAAATAAAGCACTGTACATTGACGACTGGGCACCTCACATCTAAGTATTGTAAAGAATAAACTTGAGTCTTGAGTTTTATTTTCATTTATTTTTATTTAATAATATATTAATCGTGTTTCTCAAAATATCAAATAAAATTTTGTGATGATTATAATTTATTACACATTATTTTCTATTTTTTACTACTTTTTATTCCAGATCGTACATACTTTAAGTTATAAATAGTATTCATATATACTTTAATAACATTTTGTTCCAAATTTATGTATCGGAGATAAACCGCACCCTTTAAGGACCATTATAATGTGAGCTCACTGTCCTTCACCATTCCTTTATGTCTTCTATATGGATTGTATTATTAAAGAAATTTCGGATAGAATCTACATTTACCAAATTAAAAAGTACGATGATAAAAAGTGTATTTATATAACAAAAGATCCAGAGGAATGTGGATAGTCTATGTTAAAAAAATAAAAAATTAAAAAACAAAGAATTTATTACATATATAAACATTATAAATGTTTCTTTTCATTTTCTACTGAGTTTTACAGTTATAATTAAATTATTAAAATTTTTAATTATTTTTATTATTTCATAATGATAATTGGTGGCTCATGTGTAAAGGCGAGTCTTGTGTTAGAATTACATTCTTATGAGTAATATGTGACGTAGTTTTCATTATCGGCTATGTGGTGTTAGTGGTACTCCGGTAACAAGCGGTAACATCCATCATGGTCCAAGGTTGCTAGGAGAGGCCATGAACGAAAGTATCTTAGTGATTTGTATTTGATTACAAACTTAGAGTGAAATACTCTATAAGAAAAGAAATTTATACCAATTAATTTGACGACGCTTTTAAAATCAATTTTTTATCAGACCGATCACATAATATGCATATGTTGAGCAAATGGGAGAAAATGTTTCTGTAACATATCTGAATCATCTTTGACTATTGTCAGCTAGGTATTTATTAAATGGAAAACGACAAATCTTTCAATATTTTAAATGAGAATGAAAATGAAAATGAGAACTAATTTTACAATTAACGAGTAGCAAGGCTTATAAGTATATTTTAATTATATAGCAGAAAGAACAATGAAAATGAACCACAAATATGTTTGATAGATACCTGAAAAGTGAATATATAATCGACGTTAATTACGATTATTCCTGGACAAATGGATTAAAAATTGTAACAGAGCTCCGAGCCAAACGACAGCTCAGCACATTATCAGAGTTGTTGTATCTCATTATCGTTCAGTAAATAATAAATACCAAAATAATGTGTACTTTTAAAAACGAAAAATAAACATTCTTTTGTTAACCACAAAATGAGTTTTAATTAAACAAAAGTACTTCGAAGACAACATAACAAAGATTCATAATGCATTTGAAGACCGTACGGCTAAATGCGACCAAACTTTCATAGACTTCTTCATACACAGGGACAGGTAACTAAATTTTTTTGAAAAAAAACATGGTGTACTACTGAAGAAATCCTAGCTATCTGTTCGAATAATTATTTATTAGAAAAAGTACTTTTTTTAATTTTGTGGATAGTTGTATCTACAATTAGAACAGAAGATGATTTTATGAGACATAAATGTGAATGTAGCCTACGCTTATTACTTATAAAAACATGGATCCTTGAAAAAAATCTGATAAACTGTTCAAACAAATGATTATATTATAAATAACTAGTAAGTGAAAAAATTTTTTTATTCCATTTTTTTATGCGGACAGGACTCTTCTTGGCCAACAGAATTCTTTTTTAATCTTTGTAGAAAGGGAAGTTTCATACAAAAACAAATTACAACTCCATTTTGCAATTAAATAGTTACTAATAACTTATTACTAATTATTTATTTGCAAAATGGAGTAAAAATATTTTTGATTTTAATAGTTACTAATAACATAATAAATTGATTAAAAAATGTTATAGTAATTTTCCCTTCTACAAAAGATTACCAAAAATATAATTAATAATTAAAATTAGAAATAATTAATAACACTAAATTAAAAATAATTTTCAAAAAGTTTATGGTTAATAAATTGAAAAAACTCGGTCGGAGTCTTATTCGGTGTCGAGTTTCACGACTCCGATTTATACTCCGACTCCGACTTCGACTCAGCCTTCGACTCCGACTCTTTGACTCTGACTCCGCAGCCCTGGTAATACGTGGTGCGCTCAATAAGTAGTGAGCCTAACATAAAAATAATAATCCGATTCCAATGAAATTTATTTTTGATAACAAGCAAGTTATAAAGGTATCATTTCTCAAAGAAATCTCCATTCACATCAACACATTTTTTCCAGCACACAACAAGGTCCAGAAAGGCTTTTTCGAAGAATTTCGGTGGCTGTTGAGCCAAGAAATTTGAGACTGCATCCTTCAAGTCTTCTTTTGTAGCAAAATGGTGACCCCTGAGAGCTCGCATGAGGTGATTGAAGAGATGCTAATCGGATGGCGTCAGATCCGGACTGTATGGAGGGTGTTAGAGCAGGGTGAGGCCACAATCCTCAATTGATGACATTGACAGCCCACTTGTGTGGATGGGTGTATTGTCCTGCAAATAATACAACTCACAAACCCTGCTCTTCCTTCTCAGCTTTCTGGCCTGTAGCACGAGTCGGGAGTAGTATTCCTTTTTGATACGAATACCAGCTTCCGCAAAATCAGCAAGGATCATTCCATTTGCATCCCAAAAAGTGGTAAGCATGAGAGCTTTTTTGTGAGAGGTTGATGATCGCATCTTCTTCGTACACCCTTCCCCTGACAGCTTCCACTCTTGATACTCACGTCTTGATTCTGAGACATAAAGGGCAAATGGTGTTTCATCCATTGTCATAATATTCTGTAAGAAGTGGTCTCCAATACGTTCATAGAGGTTTAAGTTTTCCTGGCAGCACATCAATCGCCGATCCTTTATGTCTGCTGTTAAAAACCGTGGCACGAAGCGTAAACACAATTTTCTAATTCCAGTTTCCGTAAGCAGTGATTGTATGGTACCTGTGCTGACATTTAATCGCATTGTCAGTTCTCTGGTAGTTATTCGTTTTTTCGCTATTTCTTCGCCAATTTCACGTGGTCTACCTGACTTTTCTTCATCAAAAACAGATATTAGACAATTCTTGAAAATGGTTGAACCATCATTTGACAGTAGATATGGATGGACTCTCTTCGCATAAACAGAACTAAGCTCCACGAATATTTCTTCCTGGCTTTTCCCTTTCATTAACAAGAAACGAATAACGCTTCGATATTGGACGTTTTCCAATGACATTTTAGAATTTATGAGCTCTCTATCTTAAACACATATAATAGAGTAAAACAAATATCACAAATATTACCTTAATAACTTGCTTGTTATGCAAAAAAATCATTGGAATCAGAATATTATTTCTATGTTAGGCTCATTACTTATTGAGTGCGCCACGTATCATAATAAATTTATTATAAAGTATCGAAGAAAAAAAATTTAAAGCATTTTTATTTAATTCAGTTTAAACATTTGTGCATAATCGTAAAATCTTTTTTTGCAAAATATTTTTGGATTTACTTGTTTGATCAAATTTGCACATTTTCATTTATTGTTGTAAAAATAGTGGATTAGACAATTTTTTTAGCTATCCACTATTTTTACTAAAAAAATATGATAAACAAACTAAACTAGACTAAACCAAATGCCTCTTTAGAATTGGTTTAATCTAGCTGTAAATAAATAAGAGAAAAAAATAACAGTGGTCACTGAATAACTTTTAATTACGAACACTAATATAAAAACAAATATAAATTACAATAAGCAGCTCGGTTTGACAAATTTACGATCAGTTTGTGCACAAATCACTTTTCCTGGGTAAAATTTCACACGGTCGTCCTGATATCTCAACATCAAAAACGGATTGTCGACCATATTTAAAGTAATTGTGACAAGGGATTTCTCTTCTTCTTCACTGATGATTAGCCTCGATTCGTCAAGTTCTGCAAGTTGAGGATTTTTGTGATTCAATGCAATTAACTTCGTTTCGATTCAATTGATTTAGTTGTGTTTCGTAGTGCAGCAAGTAACATTTTTGAATAATGTTCGATTTGGTTCGGTTTAGTTCTCAAATTAGTTCGTTTTCAATTTTGTTCTTTAATTTATTTTTGTTTTTTGGTCTCAGCGGATCTTCCGAAACCGTGTTGTTGGATATTAGATATTTTGATTATTTCAAATAATTAATATATGCTTTTTTGATAAATATTTTGTTTAAATATTATCAATTAAACATTGTTTTTGAAAATAAACTTTTCGCGTGTTACAAGCTATCCGGGCATAATGAATGATATGAAAATCGTTTTGGAGTTTTTGGAAAAATTCGATGGAAGCATCAGCTTCGAGATTTGGCAGAAGAAATTTGAAATGGTCATGAAAATCCAGAAGATTACTGATCCAGCCCCGTATCTACCCTTTTTACTATCGGGGGTTGCACTGAACATCTACATGGAATCGGACGAGAAGACACAAAGCAGCTGCAATCGGTTCTTCAAGATACTAAACAACTCGTTCGGCCTGACTAGATGTTCTGCGTACAGTAAATTGATAAACTTACGGTATCACGAGGGCGAGACTATCGATGATTATGTGTCTCAGGTGAAAATGTTAGCAACAAAGGTCGACGATCTAACAAAGTCTGCCTTTATGGCTGGACTGCCTTTCGAGTTGCAGGTGGATTTGAAACCGGCCGGTGACCAACCCCTGACCGAAATTATCGAGTATAGCCGCAGGAATTTGGGGATTAAAAATGGTTTATTACAGGGTTCAATGGCAGCAATACAACACGGAAACAACAACAAAGAAACAGGGAGTTCCGGAGGTCAGGGAGAACTCGATAAACCCAGAACAAATCTTCAGAAAGGACCCTATGTTTATCGTGAGAGAGACACTAAATCGAAGGAAAGTAATCATCATAAAGGTTCTCAGTGGCAATCAAACAGACAAACAATATGCTACAAATGTCAGAAATCGGGTCATATCGCAAAATATTGTCGGTCGGGAAACGAACAGGGGAGTTTGTAGGCGCCGGCTCTCTGCCTTCACAGTTGACGACGTTGCCGACGATGATCGTCACTGTAAATGACAGGTGAGCCATAGCGTTGATTGATTCGGGTTGTTCGAAAACGGTTGTTTTAAAAAGGTTAGTTAGTGACTTTATGTTGTTTTCTGACTGAGAATATATGGTTTTGGCAAATGGAAAGGGTGTTAGAGTGGGTTCGGGTGAAGTGCGGTGAATATAAATGGTAGGATCATTGGGGTGGAATGTTCGGTCATGGAACATTTGCCGTATGGTCTAGGGATCTTAATAGGCTTGAATGTCATAGGTAAATTGGGCGGTGTGAGAATTAATAAGGGTGTTATTGAGTTCGACGAAGAAGAAATTAAAAGGATAGATAGTAGCTTGAGTTGTACTGCATCGGATGCGCCTCTTGTTAGTATAAAAAAGCATAATTTTGAAATTGAGTTTAAGGAAAATTGGTCGATTAAATGGAATTGGAAAAGTGAGGCTCCGAGTCATCTTCCGAATCGTCAGTCAGTTTTTAGGGACAACAAATTAAAAGATGTAACGTTGAAAATTTTAGACGGTTGGGTAGAAAAGGATTAAATTAAACAATTACGTGGACGTTTATAGTGGTTCTGCAGACATATTTTTAGAAAAGCTCCGCGATTGGCGACGTAGAGGTTCGACTTTTTCAATGCTTGATTTTTCAGAGGCGAACATGCAGATTCATGTTCATAAGGAGATGTGGCGTTACCAATCTTGTATCATTAATAACAAGAAATATGCTTTAACTAGAATGGGTTTTGGTTTAAACATTGCACCAACTATAATGACCGAAATCGTCAGGTGGATTCTGAACTCTGACACTAGGATGCGTGAAAATACAGATTCTTATATTGATGATATTTATGTAAATGAAAGTTTCATTTCTGTTGAATAAGTAGAAAAAGTGTTCAATAACTTCGGTCTCAAATGTAAGAAACCGGAAAATCTGTCACAAGCCAATGAAGTTCGAGTTTTAGGAATGAAAGTCTTTAAGGACCAACATGTAGTGAGATGGAAAAGGGACAATCACATAAGGGAAGAGTTGGATGTGGAATCAATTTCACGTCGCGAGTTATATTCGTTATGTGGACAATTAGTAGGAATACATCCGGTAGCTAGTTGGCTACGTCCGTCATGTTCATATCTTAAATGACTTAGTGAGGGAAGGTGGGATGAAAAGATAGACGAGGAATTATTCGAGAAGATTAAATGGGTTTTAAAGATAGTGAGGGAGAGTGATCCTTGCAGAGGTTTATGGGCCATTGATGACTGCAGGGAAGGTATTATATGGTGCGACGCATGTTCAATAGTCATTGGTGTGGCGTTAGAAGTCAAGGGGAACATAATCGATGACGCATCATTTTTGAGAAAAACTGATGATTCTAGACATATTAATGTAGCAGAACTAGAAGCAGTTGTAAAGGATTTAAACTTATGTGTGAAACGGAGTTTAAGGAGCGTGATAGTAAAATCGGATAGATAGTAAAATTCGTGATAGTAAAATTCGATTTCCTTTTCACTAGATTTAATTTTAGCATTCTCATCCTCCATTTTACTTTTATTTACTCTAATCCATTGTAATAGCTGACAACTCATGTTGTAGGAATTCTGAATTTGTTTGGTACTTTGACCAATTTTCTTTTGCAAATAATAATTTATCTTTAGTTGTTTTTAACTCACAATTGACTTCTACTGATTTTTCTAAAATTTCTTTAATGTATATTTCTTTTTCTTTTAAAACTTTTTGAAATTGTTTTTGATCTTCCAGTTTATTACTGATGGATTCTTCCATCTGACTGATTTTAGAGGACAACTGTTCAATTATAAAATTCTTTTCATTTAGTAAATCATTATTTTTACTTTCACTATCTACTAATTTTATGCGTAGTACCTCTTTTTCCTTTTTCAAACGTTTAATTTCTTTTTCTCTTTTTTTTTAATTTTCTATGAGTTCGTTTATCGTGTTTTCAACCTCGTAATGTTCACTTTTATATTTGAGAAAGCTTTCTTTAATCTTTTTTCTTTCTTCGGACAATAAATTATTATCTTTTTTTAATATTTCCATTTTTATCTTTCAGATTTTTAATTTTGTTAGGTATGAAATAATGGCTTGGTTGTGATTCATATAATTATTACTACTGGAACCTACAATTTTATGCCAGGGAAGAAGAGAGTAATGTCACCATTTCAATGAGGGAACATGTGGTCTAGTCCTTGACGGAGAAGCCCATTCATACAGGTATAAATATTTGGGAATGAAGTGGTTTCAGTGACTTTGTTACTAACTCACTATTCAACCAAGAATTGAAAAATCACGGCGAGAACACCGTCATCTTTATTTGTTAGAAGTGGCAGAACATTGCTCTTTGATGACATGATTTGGGTTTATGTCTGAATAATGAGGCAAAGCAGATGAACCGAACAGAGTTTCGGTTCTAATTACTCATTCGTTCCAGATAATATTTTAATCTATATGGTGATCGTTTGACTTGACCGTTGGGTCGATTGCACCGTTTTCACTAACAAATCGTTGTGGTGAGTAGGGTTAAAATGGGCATTCTGCCTACACCCCCCCCTAGCCGTAACCATGGCAACGGTATGGGTTATCGTGGTTACCATGGCAACGGTCGCGATTACCATAGCAACGGTCGCGGTTACCATGGCAA
>MQRK01220687.1:1776-18698 GCA_001938485.1 Girardia tigrina
TCTACTTCATTGGGCGTCATTGGGTTCAATTTCGTTTCGGTTGGGAAACCGTCCAATATCATGTAATAGCAAATAATTTTCTTGTTCAAATTATTTGTACAAATCCCAAAGCACAAATTGGGATCCATTTTTGATGACAGGTTGACGCCCAATTCTTCGGCGCCTTCTCTAATGGCGCACTCTTGGATGCTCTCACCATTTTCTATTTTTCCGCCGCGGAACATCCAAAGTTCTGATTTTCCATTACACATAATCACCTGCAATAAATAACAAAGGAATGAATCATTGAAATTAAAATATTTTTTAAAATTCTTTTAATAAAAATTGGAATAATGTTTTAAAACAATTAAAAAACTTAAAATAAATCACCTTCGAACGAGTCTCGTTCAAAATTAGGACTCGAACTGTTGGAATGCTGTTCTGTTCACCCTTATATTTTTTATACTCAGTTTCCCATATAAAGTCCTCGTCTAAAACTTCAAATTCTCTGCGAAATTTAGAAAAATCTGTAATTAAAATTAAATAAACAGAGAAAATTACGTAATAATTCCGCTTACATTCGTTTCCAAATTTTATTATCTTAAATTCCTCCACATTTTCGTGCTAAGGTACAAATTTATCTACATAGAACCAAAACATTGTTTCTATCACCGCAGCAAGTTCTTTTTTGTTATTCTGATCCGGTTGGAAAAGTCTAGAAAAAATATTTAAATAATGAAAAAACACAAGCAAACAATAAATATTTGTACGGGGCGTTTCGACACCGGTATATTTCCTTTTATTCCCAAAAATCTTAATTAATACCATATTATTTCATTTAATTTCCAAAATTCCGAATTAATAAAAAATTATTTCATTTGATTCCTAAAATTCTTAAATAATAACAAATTATTTCATTTACTTCCGAAAAATACTAATTCTTTCGTTAAATGTCCTCTCGTCGAAATGGTGGCGTCTTATAAATAAATATACTTAAATTTTAATTAAAACTATACAAAAAATATATAAAAAAATATATAAAAAATAAATATACAAAAATAAATATAAAATAATTTTAATTTATTCACTGATAAAAATTTACCTTGATATAAGTCCATCGGCTGTAATTTTTTTCTTCGTTAAAAAAAATAAAGGGGTATTTTCTTGTTTTACACTATTCATTGCTGATGTTATTGATCTATTCCCATCGTTTGTTATCTCCATTTCACGCACCCATTGATCCAGGATCCTGATTTGGAATATTGGTGGAACAATATTATAAATTAGAACAATCTTTGCACTTACTTCGATATCGGGATCACATATTGGAAATGCTCGAGCTCTGTGCCTTCTTTGCAATTCTCCAATTTTTTTTCAAATCTTCCAATTTTATCCAGCCGATATGCTTAGGCTGGAATAATCAGATTAGGCAAAATAATCAGATAAAAAGCTGTTAATCAATAAGGAGAAACACTTATCTGCTAAATGCATTGCAGATGAGTGGGTGATGTTCTGTCGCAGGTATGAAAACTATGGAGGCTCGCATGTCCGAGAATCTCTAGTTGGCGTGCATGCACCGACGGACAGGTTGCATCGGTGTCCTTAAGGTGGGTAGTGCACATTCGGCACACTATAAATACCCGATACACTGCCCACAATTTTGCGCACCAAAGCAGTACACAAATTACGACTTCCTGCAGACATAAAAGGGAGTCTGCGAACAACAGTTTCTTGGACTGAGCCACCCTGAGGCCCCGCAGGAGGTAGAGCAGGATTTCCTTATCTAATGATTCACCGATGAATAACTCGTATCGCTTCCAGTGAAAGCGACTGACGTACAGCGCCAGTCTCATTTCATTATCTTTAAGCTTATGGAGATCCCGCTTCAGCTGCTCCATATTATCTGGTTCTGGAATCTCGTCATAGAAAATGATGAGCTTATAATGACATGAATATGATGGCACTGAATCTAGATTATATCACAAAGAAAAGTCTTTTACAACTCATATTTTCCACTTGAAAGTGCAGTTGTGAGAATTGGATCTTTGTAGTGTAAATATTATAACCGCGTTTTTCATTCGAACTGTCCTTTTCTTACATGTATTTGGTTGTGTAGCATTATAATTTCAAACATAACGTTTTTAAAATCAACTAAAATAAAGTAATTAGCATCTAAAAACACAGCATACATAATCATTATACATTACTTATACATAGAATACATTATACATCGAACAGAAAGGACAATATTGTGTCAATGCAATTTAAACAACTGCAACGTACACTAAATGAATTGTGTTCACAGTTTTAAATTAAATATTTGCATACATAATAATTTTTCTATTTTCCTCTGTTCCTCTGAAAAACTCCATATTTGTGAACAAAAATCATTATCATCAGAAACGCTTTATTAGAACCTTTTTGGACAGATGAAATTGGAACCACATTCAATCTTACAAAAGAAGAATGGAGTGATATATCTACAACTACAGATGTTAATATGTGTGGATATTTTTGTGAAAGTCCCATAGATGTTGGTACTATTTTCATGGATACCTTCAGATTGATGCCTGATGGGGTAAGAGACATGCAACCCATCTTTAAAATCGGCGATTCTCTTGTTATGGCACCTTCCGATGATGGAAAACATTATTGGAACCCAGATAAAGTTAAAGCAACCGAAGAAGGTTTTCTAAAACATGTATCAATACCCTTAGCGGGAGATAAATATGCAAAAAACATTTAAAGCTTACAAAAGGAGTTCTTATCCAACTTCAAGGTTCGAGTGGTAGTGGAAAGACAACTTTAGGTAATTATATTAAAAGTAACTTAAAAATTCATAAAGAAGATATAATAATCATAAATAGAGATTGCTACATGACTAATATTACTTGTAATTATATGGATCCACCTCCTTCAAAGAAGCATTATGAATATTCTTCAGATATAACACCAGATGTATATAATAAATGTTACAAATATTACTTAAGTTTAAACAAATCATATGCTTCTGAGATAAATACTATTATGAAAAATGACATTGAGATAACTTTAGATAAGAAACAAATTGTAATTCTTAATACAATGGTAACAATGTTCCCACGTTCCAGTGTTTCTATCATTCCAAATGCTGCAAAAAGTGCATTTAAGGTATCTTTTTGGTGTGATAGAAATACTTTATTTACTTCTGAAGAATGTGAGAGAAAGTTTGGCGTGAATATGGATGAACAATTGAAAGCACATGGAGTGTGTACTCTAATGAACCCTTATACACCTAATTTACAATGGAATGATAAAAGAAGTTTAACTGAAGACCATAATCCAACTAAAGATTTCCTTATTCGTCCTCATTAGTTTAAGTTATGGATGGAAAAATTTAAAAAATCCTTAAGTAGATCATATATTAGAAAAAATAAATGAAATATATAAATCATCCCATTCTGAAACATCTTTACTCTCTAAACATTTTAATAGTATTAGATTGCCCGATTTAAGTACAACTTTTATTTATACACTTCAAAAATTAATACACTTTCTATATAAAAAGGGTGGAATAGGTTGGGTAAAATCCTTTTTAAGCAAAATCAATATTTGGGTATTACTAATAATCTAAAAGCTCCAAAAAATGTTGTTTGAATTAAATATCTTGACATTAATAATATTTGGAAACCTAAATGGGCGAAAGAAACTAGGGGAAGATTCTATTGGGTAGATAAAGAATCGTGCATTCCTTTAAAATTATCTTTCCAAAGAGTTATAGAAATACTTGCAAAACTACATATTGATGCTGATATAAAAGAAACTCAAGACATTGATAAAAATAACCTTCAATTTAAGAAAAAATGTTTAGATAATATACAATCTGAACTTCTTAAAATCTTTGAAAAAGAAAATGTACCCATTGATGGATATTTAATTGGTAAAGTAGATGGAAGTCTTTTAATAATGAATGTATGCTCTCTTGAATCTTTTTCATGATACTATTTTCTACACATTCTTCCATCTAATAGTTTATATATTGATGCTGAAATAGGTTTAATTATTCCTTCAACTCAAGGAACTCTCTTTATTGGTGAAACTATGTGGGATTATTTCATTACGGCACTTGGTACAGTGATAAACTTTGATTTTAATACATCTTTAACACCTTTCGATATCTGGACAGATATGAAAGAAGATATTATTTTATGGATCGACCAACAAATAAAAGCAACAGGACTAGATAATTCTAAAATGTTTAACTTTCGTTATGAAATGATATGTAAAAATCGAAGTTATCTTGATATTCTCCATCCTGAATTAACTATTGATTATCCCACTAATGATGTATATTTTTTAGGGGTTTATTATGATTATATTTACTATCCACACTTTGAATTCCCTGAAACAGATGAAATTGTATCACATCATTGCTCGATTAAAGTAAATAATACTTCAATGGTATTTGAAATTATGGAAGAACTTAAAAAAGTTATTATGTCTGAGTTACCTTCTCAAGTTTTCCTTGAAAAATACTTTTTCAAGTTTATATTGTATCCTATTCATCCTAAAAGTTAGTGTTTATTTACATAAAGTTGATGATAAACGTTATGATTATTCTAAAATAAGACTCCCTATCTATTACCAATGCCATAAACTTAGAGACAAAAATTTTCCAACACTGTTATTGATATCAAATCAAGCAGGTTTTTACTTTCCAATTATAAAGAAACTTAAAAATTACATGTCTTCACGTGAAAAATCTGTAACTTTATTTCTTAAAACAGTCTTGGATAAAATAAATAAAGAAATTTCTTTAGAAAGTAAAACTTATCAAATTTTAGGTGAAAAAGAACAAAGAAAAGTAAAGAAATATCTTGAAGTAATATTTGAAAGTGATGAAGTAAAGGAAAAAAGTAAATCTGATGATGAAAGCATTTTAAAAATTATTGAGAGAGTGTCATGTGGAGCATTGTTGATGAGATCATGTGATCCCAAAATCAATGTTCAAACAGCACTCTCAACTAATTTGTTAAGAGTTTTCGATTACACTTACGTAAGTGATTACATAATCATTCATTTCATATATAAAAGTAATAAAAAAAGAACATAATCAGTAATCTGATGATGACGGTTAAACCGTCGAAATATATTATCCTAAAATATATATTTAAATGGCGTTTATTTGTTTATAATACTAATAAAAACTCAAATAAAGTTTCAATTAAAAACAAAGAAATGTTTAAACTTATTATCAATAAAGGTAAAAAAGTGATAAATGAAATATATATAACTACAGCTAAAGAACTTTTAGATCTTAATGTTTCCATATCTTTAGATAATCTTACTGATAAGGAGAAAAATCAAATTATTTCCTTCAGTAAGAAACTTATTCTCCTAGCAACTCCCTGGGCAAGAACCCCTGAGGAAGCTATAAAACAAATAATGGATAACAATGACTCTATTTTAAAAGAATTTAGAAGTCTTATTATTTCTACCCCTTCTAAATTTATATATAATAAGATTTGTTTTTTAAAAAAAATTGGATTATGTTTTTTTGGATTAAGTTTTTGAAGGGTGTAACGTGATATGTTCTTTATTTTATATCATTTATGTTCTTTATGCTGTAGTAATTATCTTCTAACATTTATATTGTAGCATTTATGTTCAAACATTTATACAATTGTAATGAATATTTTGTTAAAACTAATGAAACTCATGAAACAAAAAAACTAGAATTATTTCTGAATTATGTTACTCCAAAAAAACATAAACATATATTGATTTTAAAAATAAATATATAATATAGTTCGTATTATTAGTATTAGTAACGGCACTCTGAATGATGATAATATGGTCGATATTTTTAATAATAGTTTAACAAATGTTCGAATAACTAGATCTAGTTTAAGAGATCCATCACTAATCTCTTACAATTTCGATTATACCGAAACTTTGACATCAGATTCTGGTAATTTTATAACTTCAGATGAATCTGCATCGGAATCTCAAACAATTAATGAAGATTCTCAATCTAGTTATATGGATTGTGATACGAGTTGTGATACGAGTTTTGACGATATTCAAAGTGTATCCTAATACTTTTTTATTTAAACCTATTACAGGAATATATAAAAAGAATATATAAAAAGAATATCTAAAAAAGAATATATAAAAAGATATTAAATTAGAAATAAAATATGACAGATATATATTTTGAAAAGATGAAGAAAAAAATAAAAACAAAGAGAAGCTAATAATAGATGAAATAAAATCTGAATTAGGTTCTAAATTGAACGATTTTGATATTTTTCCTAATTTACCTCCTTTAAATTTTGTAAATAGAAAAAAGAAAAGACCAAATGAAGACCTAAATCAAAAAATTTTTTTAGAGTATGAAGAATTTCAAGCAAATATTCAAGAAAATGTAGAAGAAACATTCTATAATTATGAAACTTTTCCTCAAAGAATTTATAGTAAAAGTAATATGAAAGCAGAAAAAAGAAAATTAAAACTTGTTCCAGTAACTGTAGGTAGAGTGGGAACAAAAAAACCGTATGGACAAATTTTAAAGAAGAAACAAAGATAATAAATAGAAATGTGGATCATTTAAAAAGTTTTTAATCAAGAAACTGGAAGTTTTACTTCATTGAATCAATATAATAATTTAATAATTAAAGGTAATTATACACAAATACAAATTGAAACTATTTTAAGAAAATATTGTGAACAGTATGTTCTTTGTAGATCGTGTAAAGGCTTTAAAACTATTTTGATAAAAAAATCAATGACTAAAGAAGAAGTTCCATTTTGTGATCAATGTAGAATGTAATTTTCTCTTTTTAATAAAAATTTTTTTGATTTTTACTATATGTTACCCAAGATTCAGCTCTTCCTGTAACTCTCTTATTACTACTATTATATGTTGATAGATAATTAATTATCTACGTCAAAGATAAAAGAATGTTTAATTTGATTGATTATTTTGTAAGGGATTTCGTAGCTGCTGTTGTTCTTGTCCCTGATTAACTCTTTAATCTCTTGATAACAAACAATATTTTCTGAAACATCCACTATATCCCATTCGTTAATTATAACGAATTTATTAGCAATTTAAAATCTTTTGTAATATTAAAAATTGCTTAGTTTGTGGAATCATGAATTCAGTCCGTATTTTCTTTTGTTATTTCCCTTTTTTGTGTATCTTTATCTAGGTTTTTAGTTGTATTGAAAGTTTGAAGTTCATCTGCTGTTTTAGGAATATTTTTCTTTTTTGTGTTTTAAAAATGTTTTTCTTTAATTTGTGTTTTTTTTGTTAGTGTTAAGGTATTTTTAATGAGTGTTAAGGGAACTCACACATTTGACAGAACATTTATTACATTCACAATTTTTATCATCTTTATGATGATCAACAGTAATGCTTTCACTTAGATCCATCTATCAATTTTCAATATCTCCCATTATAATCTGAACTATACTTGAGAAGACCACTTTATTTTAAAATATTTAATTTAAATTTTATTGGCTGAAATAAAATATTTTTATAGTCATTTTTAAACATTAATTTGATTTTAATGATTTAAAAATTTACAAAAATAAAATGAATAAAATTATTTAAAAGTTGCAATAATAAAAATTAAAAATTTGAATATTAAATCTACATTTAAATAAATTAGTTTCAGATTATAAGAATTAAAATATTGAACATCCATCTGATTAGGAGAGGCACAATACCAAATTAACACACAACATTTAAATATGCAAACACTACAAAAACAATTACACACCCCATATTCCTCACAATGAGTATAGTTTAAGCTGATATTATTTTGATTATTCTCCTTTCTAACATGATCAGTGCTCGAAATACGGGGGACTGAGGGGGTTAAGAGCCCTTAGTTCATTTACCGGCCCCATTAGTTCATATGATAAAATCGGCTATGGGGGGCATGAAAGTCCTCTTAAAAAGAGACTTAAGTAATCTAAACTGACTTCTCTTCTTCAGAAATTATCTCCTCCAAATTTTTCGTTATCTATATCTCCAGGGACTATCTTGCAAAGTTCCTCTGTGCTGTCACACCACCACTTCAACAATAATTTCATCGTACTCTCAAAATCTTGATTTAACTGGTCCTCCTCGAACTGTGAATATCAACGATTATCCTGCAGTTTGAAGTAGGAAGCAATTTGATAAATGGGTGGCAACATGCAATTTCTTATAGTGTCGTCTGGGGAAATCAGGATGCCAAATCAATAATCGGGCTTTCTAGATGAGTGCATTTGTCAGAACAGACGCTAATAACTCTGTAATGACCCCTGGCGGTAAATAAAAAAAATGTTTCAACCAACACCTTTATCAAAATCATAAACATAACCACATATGACATTAAGTAGCTTTCCATTTGTTATCAGGCGGGGACTTTTGTGATGACCTCAGTGTAGGGTGATAGTTTTCTGACATCAATTCGTTTTTTTGTGTGTTCATTTCATTAGTCCTTTTTATTTTTACGTATATCATTTTTTTGTAACTGTCATTCGCGGGTGTTAATTTTTTTTGTGTGGTGTGTAATTGCTCGCGTTTTATTTTTTTTTTATATATGCTTCATATGTCTGTGGGTGTGAAAGAGGGTTTTGATTTGTTACGAAAGACGAAGATTTAATGAAAGAACGATGTTTTTTTGTTTGGAAGGATGAAAGAAATTAAAAGAAAAAAAGAGAAAATTTTTTTTGTCAATAAAGAAATTATTTTATGAAGAAAGAAAAAGAGAAACAAAATAAATTATATCGAAGGAATTAATAATGTAATTTCAAATAAAAAATTTGAAATTGAATTTGAAATTATATCGATTACAATATAATTTCTGTCAGAAATATTTATTTTGTCAGAATAAAATGAAATTACAAATTGTCATTTATTTCTATCCGAATAACTGAAGATTCACTATTGTTATTAAATTCTCGAATTGCAAAATATCCGACTGACTATTTATCACTGGTCCCAATATTATTACAGTTTAACATCCGACTGACTATTTAATTTACATTGTGTTATCCATACCCTCTTGTACGGTTATTTATTTTTTTTATTAAAATTTGTTGAGGTACAGTGTCGATAATTTAGTTATTTATAATAATATTTAATAGTAATAAGTTATAATATTTATTTATTTGTAATTTTTAAGAAATTATTTGTTAAAGCTCCCCATTTGGCCTACATATTTTAGAGAACAAAGAGTGAGCTTTACAAACTCTAGTAATGAAATCACTCTACAGTCAGAATAGTTATATTCAAAATACAATTAATAGTAACAACAACAGCGTAATGGTAATTAAATTAATAATGGAATGCATTTTTCGCAACGTGAATCGACACTTAGACAAATGCGTCAAAATCCTGTTAACATTACTAATTTTAATTGTCTTCTAAATGTATGCTGACTTTATTTGTAACCTATATATATATGAGTATGCAAAATGTTGAATATTAGATATTTTAATTATTTGAAATATTTAATATTTATATTTTGATAAATATTTTGTTTAAATTTATATTTTTGTTTTGAAAATAAACTTTTCGCGTGTTACGCAAAATATAAATTATGGATTTGACTTTGAATGAATACTATTTCCTTTAGCGAGAATGCGTTATAAAATGGGGCCAACAATTTACCTCGACAAGAAATGATAAATTCCTCGGCATACCGCAGTATGTTGTTTGTTACCCAGGAATCTCGAACAACCAAATAATAATACAATTAAAATAAATTTACGTTGTTATTTTCTATTTTTATTTATTTTCAATGAATTATATCGAAACATTCACATTTTATTCATTTTTATTATTATTTTAATAATTTTTAAATTGAAAATTCAATAGTTATTATTATTTCTGTGGTAGTTTAGCGGAATCCATGGGGTGGTGTTTCTTTCTCTCGAAACCATAAATTCTGCGGGTCGAGTTAAATCATGGGCCCTAGTGATAAATGAGTGAATTAAAAATATCAATACATTTATTATTTTTGATTAAATTACATCACTAGATATTATGAAAAAATTAAGTTCTATTTCATCAAATAAGAAAAATTTTATGTTAACTAATGTTTTGGAAAAAAAATCTCAATAAATTTCAAATCTTTCTTAAAATTTCCGAGATCAAAATTTTATCGATTTATTGTTAACATAAAAATTCCAAAAAATAACAAAATTTCAATTAAGTTTTAAAAATGTTCTTTTTGTTTAAAAAAAACAATAAATAATAAAAAAATCAACTCGATGTATTTCAATTTCGAAAGAAAACAAATTCCATACCGATTTATTCACCGACAATTTGTTTTACTAAGGCGAATAATTCAAATTTCAATTGAATTTTTATTGCAAGTTCTCTCTCTCTCTCACACAATAATCTACGCGTAAGCAAATTTTAATTTTCATTTGGTAATAATAATAATAATTTCATTCCATAATAATAATATTAATTGAGAAAAAAAATTTCGATTTCATTTAATTTCTTGCTCTAAATGAATGAAAAAATAATAAAATTACAATTATTAATAATTATAATTATTGCTATTTCTTCTTCCTTTTGACCTTAGCCGTTGGGCCGTGGGTGCACCTAATTATCAACAAGCCATCGCAAGTACCGCTTAAACTGGTATTTCTCCTGTGTCGTGATCTCGTTCCAGATGGACGAGAAGTGATCGAGCGCAAACAAATATTGATGATAATACTGTTAAATTGTTAGTTTCGGATTTTAGGGTGTTCAAATATTTTATAGAAGATATGAGAATTTATTTGAGAAAAATATAGGGAAAATATCATGAAAAATTCCAAACAACAAATACTCATGCACTGCGCCGTGCTGAGGCCCTACAATTGTCTTATTTAGGTATGAGCTGATAACTGACGCGTACCGCTTGCGATGAAAACGGCTGACAAACAGCGCCAGTCTCGTTTCATATCCCTTAAGGTTATGGAGATCAAACGTCAGCTGATTGAAATCCTCTGGATGTTGTAAAATTTATTTATTTTACAAAACATTAAAGAAAATTTCGATTTCGATTAGAAATATTAAAATAATATTTAATAAAATTATATATAATATTTAAGATTTTAAAATATACGTCGTTTGAAACTATTATTTATATTATGATAATCGAGGACGCGGTAAAACACATTTCTCGGAATAGAGCGTTGCCTTACTGTCGCTCTCTTTCTTATCGTGATTCCCATTGCCGCTCTTCTTTTCCAATCCCCTGTCGTGCAAATGGACTTCGCTCATTCATATTAAATTCGCTTTATTCTTCTTAATCAAAATTTTTCCGCACGATTCCCAGGCTACCCCAAACTGGGGTTCACTGTTCTCGCAAATTGCGTAATAAGATTACTTGAGATTATTAATAAATATTAAATAAAATAATAAGAATAAATTAAATGTTAATGAAATTAATTTATAATTAATTTATTTACCTCGCCATGGAATATGAACGGCCATGGAGCGCTCTCCGTTATATACCAAATTTCTGAAGTCTGCAGGTCGCTTGCAATGGTATCATAATGGGTATTATTAAGGATCTTCTTCTCATCGTATAATGTTTTGGTAACTATTATTCATAATTATAATGAAACCCGATAAATACAAAATAACTAATAAATACAATTAATTATAAATAATAAATTAATTAATGAATACATATATAAATCAACTCAATTATTTATGAATTAATTTGTGATTATTTATGAATTAATTTGTGATTATTAATTAAGTATGCAGAAGATTTCTGTTTTTTTAAATGCTTTTGTTATTTGAAAGAGTATAATGAAGAAGAAAACGAAAAAAAATGTTAAAATTGTTTAATAATTTCTTACATAATGAAAGATATAAGAGTAAAAGAGGTATTATGTCTAATGCTAAATTTGGACAATTTAATAATTTTTAATGAAACTATTCAATATGCTGCAAATGATTACCATTTATATCGTCGGAATATTAAAACTGAATATAATTATGTATTTTATCTGTATTATCATGAAAAAAGTTCTCTTGGACATTATTGTCTTATTAGCAAAGATAATAAAAGTGTAGCTATTCGAGAAATTCAATCTAATTATCGTACGATTTATAAAACTGTTGATGGAAAAAAAGTTAAATACACTTCCTTTTAAAACTGTCTCTGAAAAACATCCTGATTATGGCTCTATCTTTATTTGGGACTTAGAAACAATGCTCTAACCAACTAATCCATCCAATCATTCCATTCCTTATGCTTTAGCTGCTGTTATAAATTTATAAATAATTGCAATAAGAATTATTTGATTGTCGATATTTTGTGTCTTCGGTTTAACACATCTGAAGAACTTTTTATACATCGCAATTCCAGGATTATAATCGGGTCCCCAAGAACGACATTTACTATTCTTCGTTTATGGGAACCTTAGTCGCACAGGTGGTCGTTGATTCCCGACAATCACAGATTGTGGCGCTAACGAGGGCCGTTGTACTTGCTGAAATGACCCTACAGACTTTATTCATTGGAGTCAAAGCAAGCCCCAGTTAATAATTCTTAACAGGATAATAATTCTTAAATTATGAACTAGAGAGAATTATTAACTGGGGCTTGCTTTGACTCCAATTCCTCTGTAGTCGATATTCTCTCTGGTTTTTTGATTCTTTGTCAGTCAAGAGTATCCTTTCGTGAGACACTTTACGGTGATGTTGCCGGACTGATGCGCATGGCATCTTGACGATGACACGATCTGAAATATTAATAATTCTCTCCTAGTATTTAAATTTAAAAATACAAGAGTGGAGACACGCTCTTCGGCTTTTGTGGGGCTAAAAAATTGTGGGGCTTTTTTTGCTAAAATAGCAGTAGTGCAGATTAATTTATATAAAACTATGAGTCCCATGTATAAAAATTTTTTTCCTGAAGATTTTAAAAATTCTGTGTTGGATTTATTGCAAGAAAATCCTAATTTGAAAGAAGAGATAATATATTCAATTGTAAAGGAAGAAACATCGTTTAGAGTAATGGAAGACTTCAATGTAAAATCTAATCTTGATAATCAAGAGGAGTCTCAAGTTTTACCGCCTGGACCTAAGGAAGAGCCTAAACAAGAAGAAAAACCTGTTGAAATGCATTATGACTCGATAATTTTACCTGATTTTATTAACGAAATGTCAGAATTATTATCAACAGGGATGATGAATGATATCATGGGTAAAATTAAAAAGGGGAATGGTGACAAAATTATTCATTTTTCTCTTCTTTTTTAATCTTGCTAATTTTAATATTTGGTATAATGCTATTGAATTAAAATCAGAAGAAGTTGATTTATGTACATTTACTGGGATTGTTCAACATACGAAATTATGCATTCCTATGGTTAAACCATCTGAAAAAGGAGCAGGAATTAATTTAAAGTATAGTGTCAAAGAGTATATTGGAGACTATTGTTACATTCCAACAGAAGATTATTGTTTTTTTAAATGCTTTTGCTATTTGAAAGAGTATAATGAAGAAGAAAAAGAAAAAATGTTAAAATTGTTTAATAATTTCTTACATAATGAAAGATATGAGTAAAAGAGGTATTATGTCTAATGCTAAATTTGGACAATTTAATATTTTTTAATGAAACTATTCAATATGCTGCAAATGATTATCATTTATATCCTCGGAATATTAAAACTGAATATAATTATGTATTTTATCTTTATCATGAAAAAAGTTCTCTTGGACATTATTGTCTTATTAGCAAAGATAATAAAAGTGTAGCTATTCGAGAAATTCAATCTAATTATCGTACGATTTATAAAACTGTTGATGGAAAAAAGTTTAATACACTTCCTTTTAAAACTGTCTCTGAAAAACATCCTGATTATGGCTTTACCTTTATTTTGGACTTAAAAACAATGCTCTATCCAACTAATCCATCCAATCATCCCATTCCTTATGCTTTAGCTGCTGTTAATTTTCGTAGATTTTGTCAAACTTTACCAAAAAAACATTTAGAAGAGTTAGATGCAAGACTTTTTAAAGATTGTGTTAAGTTAAAAGAGTTGCAAAGTGATCATATAGTCAATGAAGAAGCTATCAACGCATTGCAAGAAGATATAAAATGTTACAATGTCTTAACCGAAGAAGAGTTTAAGAAATTAGTTAAATGTGTTTTAATTTATATCGGTGAAGATTGTATTCATCAGTTTCTAAAGCATATGGCTAGCATTATTATCCTTAATTTAATTTTAATAGCACATAATTCTTCCGGTTTTGATACTTATTTTCTTCTAAAAGCTGGGTTTAAGTTAACAAAAGCTCCCTTAAAAACATCGAGATGAATTTTAGAGGCAACAATTAAGAATCCATACACTACTCCCGCTGTTCAAAAGTGGCGAAGAAGAAAATTATTAGAGAAAATAAGAAAAAAAGAGGAAATGTAAAATTTAAAAGGCGATCTTTATCAAAAAGTCATGAGATGTAGTTATCAACATGTAAAGACTTCCTTAGCTAATTGGTGTAAAGATTTCAAAATTCCTAGCAATCTTTGTAAGTTAAATTATAAAATTGAAGAGATTAATCATTCTAACTATTTAGCACCCATCTGTTCTAGGTTTGTCGCCATGAAGTTTAATTTGGTCCAGCGGCTCAGGCGCCGGCGGCATGGCCGCCCCCCATTTTTGTACGAATGTGCATTTCTGTCGCTCACCAGTTTTGAATACCGTTTGATTAATTTTAATTACACAATTATTACAGTAATTATGTTTGCACCCCCTCTTTAATATTATAATATCCATCAAAATTATCAATAAAATTCTCTCAAAAATTACACTTAAACTGCGCAATTTTTCCATAATTTATATGATTTTTATTTTCCAACATTTCGTCCACACATTCATTACAAAAATAATTTCTTTTCCCGATTTCGAAAAAATTAGATGAAATATTTTGGACTAGATTTTTCTTGCAATTTGTGCACCCACTTTTTGCACCGCCGCATTCTCCAACAACTCTTTTCAGAACTTCTCTTAACCCAGCGCACTTCATACAGAAAAATTCGATCAATGTTCCATCGATTAGTTTAACATTTTCATCGGCTTTAATCGGGTTCTTACAATTTCTACAAGCGGACTCGACTATCAATGACGACACGTCGCCAGATCCATCGATTTCATTAACCGAAGAGTTTAATTTACAGACACAGTTCAGGCTGATGAATTTATTTCTTTTTTCAATCATTAAGTTTAAATATTTAAATTTACAATCAATCACAAGATTCATCTCCCGATTTGTTCTACAGAAAACTTTCTCGGTCAATTATCACGTCCACCGTGGTACAAAATTCATCTATATCATCAATTGCTCGGTTTCCAAGTGACTCTGTAGATTTTAAAAATTCAACTAAGCCATAAATACAATTAACTAGTTTACCGTTGTCGATGAGAACCGAGTATTTATCATTTTTAATCAAAGTATTTGACAAAAATTTCTTCCTACTCGCCATTTTCGTTACATTTTTATTATTATTGATTGACGCGTTAAAAGTTTCATATAAATACAAATAAATTAATTTACTGTATAAATAAATTATTAATTTATTAACTTGATTTTTATTTTCAATTTTATCGTCGAAAATAAGACAATCAGCAATAATTTTCGATAAATTCATTTTAATTTTACTAAAATTCGATAAATTTAGTAAATTTTTAATTTTGTGTGGGCGTGACATGAATTTTTTTGATTTTATAATACAATTTTTCCATGAAAATTTCTTTAGATATCCAGATTTTATAACAAATCCATGTTGGAATTGTTGTAGATCAACTGCACAATAATTACATTTCTGTCACTCACCAGTTTTGAATGCCGTTTGATTAATTTTAATTACACAATTATTACAGCAATTATTTTTGCACCCCCTCTTTAATATTATAATATCCATCAAAATTATCAATAAAATTCTGGCAAAAATTACACTTAAACTGCGTAATAATTATTATACTTGTTTCGGATTTTCTTTTAAGGAGTGCACAATTCGATGCTGTTTTAACAATGTCAGTGAAGCAAAGTAAATACTGCATATCTGACAAGTTTGTTCATCTATTTTATCTTTTAATGTTGCACAAAGTGTGTTATACCCTATGTCATTTGACGCAAAATATTATCTTTGAAACAAAGATGAATATTTGAATTTCTCTTTTAAAGTAGTCAAAAATTCCGAGAGGAATATGAGCGATAAAAACTGATTATTAATTACTTTTACATAATTTCCTTGTGTAGATGCACAACAGGAACTATTTTTGCATTTTACAATTTGAGTCATGTACTGAGTATACCTAAGATGATTAGAAATCCAACCAGGAGATTTTTGATTAATGTTTGACCTTTTGATCTCTGAATATTCTTCTTTAATAAATTCAGCAAAGGTGTCAAATCCGTCAATAACAACTTTTCCAAAAACGTCCCTTAAAATCTCACCTGCAAACTTAAAATTTTCATATTCCAAAGCTAAATCTGTTGTTCTGCCACGACTTTCTAAATGAGATTCAAAATGATCAAAAGGTAAAACCAAACCAGATAATTGTCTTGACAATGGTGCCATGCGTCTCTCTAGAGGATTAAAGGCAGATCTATGAGGTGCATTTGTTGCTATAAACAAGACATTTAAATTTCGTTTTATAAAATGATGGATTCCAATTTCAATGGTTTTTTGGTATCTTGGATTCTCATCGGGACCACTGACAACCAATAAAATTACTATAGGTTTACAATCCCTTTCCAAATTAAACAAAAAACGCCTGAAGCTATCAATTTGTTGGGGTTCCGTAAAATATAAATTAATTTTTTTTTAAAAAGAAAACAAATAAAAAAAAATAATATTCTAGTTAAATTTAATAATTATAATAATTATATTTTGAAATTTATAAATATTTGAAAATATTTTAGGATTTGTTTTAGTTTTTCAATTTC
>MQRK01220707.1:6450-22837 GCA_001938485.1 Girardia tigrina
TATTGATTAAAGATTAAAGAATAGAGATTTACGATAAAAGATTAAGATTTAAGATTTGTGTTTTAAAAGTAAATAATTATATTAAAGATTTCTAATACCCAACATATTGATACTAGTAAATTTTTGCTCGTCACGACTATAAGAATTTTAAACATTTATTTAAAATAACAAATTATACCATAATTTGAATTTGTCACAAAGATTTCTGAATAATAAAATACAGGATATTTTATTAAGAATACTTTGGATACAAATAACAGAAAGATAAATTGATTTGGGGTGAAGATTAGGATAAGAACAAGTCAAAACGGATATCAATTAAAACAAGTTGAAACATAGCGCGTTTATTTATAATATTAATCAAAGTAATTCATTATTTACATATAACCTAGCTCATAACTATCAACATTGTAAAATACTCTAAAATATTTTAAACGTTAATTTATGCCATAAAAATGCAAAGGAAATAAACGGACAGCTTTAACCTTTCATTCAGAGTACCAAAGCACCAAAGTAAAGAAAAATTGTGAGATTTAACGGTGAGATAAGAGATCATAGCAACTTAATTTTGATACCAGTCATTAGTTGTTTAAAGAAGCGTCCAGCAGAAATACTGATAAGATTAGGAAGGACCAATAAAAAATTTCGTAATAATTAAATCGTTATTTATTTTTCCAATGATAGTTTATATTATTGAAAATTCTAATAAAAATCACTTATTTTAACAATCTATGCGTTGAAATGGATTGCTGAGTCGTTAATGTTACACCCATAAGACCCCAGGGAAATTCATGTATAATTGTTTACGCTGTTACTGACTTCATTTATTTCGTAAAACTTTGGATTTGTAACACCTGGATTTTCGATATATAAAATAACAATATATATAAATAATTATATTTTTGTCTATTATATTTATATGCGTCTGATAACATTATGTATCATGAGTGTATAATTTTATTATATTTCCGAGATGTTTTATTAATTGATTTTATTTGACTGTAGCTCGTTTTTCATTTTGTCTTTCCATTTTATTTTTGAAAAAATAAACAACGTTAAATGGCGATATATTCGAATATATTAATATTTATGTTTGACTTATATTTCGACAGTTTGCAACTGATACATATCTATATCAAATTTTTTTATCTATCTAAAAAAATTATAAATAATTTAATAATACATATTTAAATAAAAATTATTTAAAAGATAATCTTTTAATTTATTTTGTAATTATTTAAAAATATATAAATATTTTTATATCACAAAATAATTTATTTGACGATTTCATTTTGTTTTATCAGTGTCACCATTTCAAATGCTAATTATTTGAATCATTTTATTTATATTTTTTTAAATTTCTTTAGATTTTTCAAAGCAACATTTTAACCAACTACCAAAATGGTATAAATGATCAAAATTTATCAATATATAACAACGTATATCCAGCTGTTATAAAAGTACATTTTTAATAAATATGTTTATGTGTGACAATCAGTTCTTAAAGTTTCCAGAAAACCTTCTTCGTCAATCCACAGCCATTCTATCTCTGATTTCAGGGTATTCCGAGGAGCGACACGGTCATTTATCTTTGAAGCTGGTGGGCGAAGAAGACTCAAATAAGGATTTCTTGATTGATGAAAATAGCGACATTAAATTTCCAATCAAGAAAAGAAAATACGAGTTATACTTTTATTACAATCTTTTTTTATAATATATTTTTTATTATATTTTATTAATTTTAGAAATACTGTTTATTATTTTTTTAAGAATTAAAGTATTTTAAAATTTTTTTGTAAATTTTTATTTTTCATTTTTTTAACCAAGTAATATTTAATAATATTATTATAGGTTAAAATTTATTGGCATTTACATGAACCGAGATGGGTCAAGGTATAAAGGTTAGGCTTTAATACTATTGATTTTTGTTTGATGATTTTATTTGATGGTGTGTTTGTGTTTTAAAAACTAAATTTCCACTATTTTTTAATTATTTGAGTAACAAATATAATTTTAATAAACCAGATTTTATTTTTAATGTATAAACTTTGATTCTTCGTTTCTAAACTAATTTTTTATTAGATATAAATGATGCACGTTTTGCCAACACTGCCAGATTCAAATTGACGGTCTTCAACGAAAGTCAATCAGATCCACGGACGGAAAAGTCCGGATTAATTAGAAATAAAAGTGTTATTTTTTGTTTACTGAAATTTAAATTTTTAATGTTTTAGATTATGAGAATATCTCCGATGAAATACACATGTCAACATTTGGTCCTGACCTAACTTTATATCAGTCATCCAAGACATATGTTGTACATTTATCTCAACCTATTCCTTGTAAGATTTATGTTATTACCATTGTGATTACATTATAATTAACATTGTAGATACATTTGTGAGGAACATTTTAAAGTGTGTGAATGTGAGAATGTTGAAATTAGAATTGTGATTCTGCCACCCAGATAGATATTTATATTTTTTGTATATACAGTATTTGATTATCCGAACAAAAATAAAATAATAATAACAAAATGATAATAATATGATGAGTTTAAATTTTGGAAATTAGCAATTAAAATCAAATTTTCTATTTCTAAAAAAAGAAATGTATTTAAATGGATGTAAAATAAACTAATGAAATTTAACTATTTTAATTAAAACATATTTCTATAAGTTTAATTTTTTTACAATTTGATAAAACATTTTTATTTGTTTAGAGTTATTATAAAGAAATTGTTAATTATTATTAATTTTAATAAATATATTTGGAAATTAAAAAATAATAAATATTAAAGAAAGATGTAAAAAAAATTGTTCGACGAATAATTATTATAAAGATAGAAATAAAATCCAGTTAGAATGATGTCAAACTGTGAGTGATCTTCTGAGAGTTTTGATGACCCTAAATTTGATATTAATAAATGTTCAAATAATAATTGTATCAATGCTCTCAACAACACCATTGATATTTCGCATGACTATTGATGATGAGGCTCCACGCAGTAAGTCTAACTTCATAAGAGTTTGAATTTCTGACTTTTCCATTTTTTTAAATACTGATTATTAAAACATGTATAAATTATTTTTATTGGGTTCTTGATCAAAAGAAGATGTAATAACGCAAAACTTTATTTCTACCACAATTTAAGTTTTTTTAAACAAATATTTTCGAGGAACTTTTGCACTTTCTTTTTACACAAACCATTATAAATAAGAATTGATATAAATATAGTTATTGTATTTATTACGAATTAAAATTCTATACCTTTTTTTAATAAAAAAATTATAAAATGAATTTATTAAAATTTTGTCACAAAGATTTTGTTGCGTCTTTTATTAAATTTCAATTTTATTGTACATTTAAATTTACCTGTTTCTCAATTAAATTTCCCAATTCTATACAATAGCATTTTTCATTTCGTTTTCATAATAGTTTTAAAAATTACTTTTAGGTTTAATAAAATAACGTTTTGACAATAGAATTTAAAATCGCAATTTCGTTTAATTTAACAACTTTTAAATTACCTCTTTTTTACATAAAACAAAATTATATTTCCACTAATAATTACGTTTTCCAAAATAAAATTAAAATCGCAATTTCATTTAAGTTGATTTAATTGTTTTAATATTTTAATTCCAATTACATTTTTCAAACAAAATTATAATTACATTTTAATTTATCTTCGATTTAATCGTGTAAAATAAAAGTTAGAAAAAAATAGTTTAGTTTATTTTCATTTCGCAAATAAAATATTAAACTTTGTATTACTTTTGATTTTATTTCAATTAAATATTTTCATCAAAATTGAAATTAACTTTTTTACTTTATAATAAATCTTTGCATAAATCTTTTAATAAACATACCGTAAAATTTATTTTATTTCTTACATAAATTAATTTTTACATTAGATTTCTGAAAATCTTATTTTAACATATCTATAACAATATTTTACGGAATGTAATTGTTTAATTATTAATTTGTTAGATTGTAAATTCAAAAATTTTATGAACTCGACAATGCTCCCAGCAATTTTAATTATTTTTTATTGATGTGTTCAATAGCCAAGATCATAGCAATCAAGCAAAAAAAACAGCAACAAAATGTTAAGTCATTATCAAATTACAACTATCTGTATTTATTGTAATCATGTCTAAAAATTTCATATTTGACAACAAATACAGTAATTAAAAAGTATAATAATTAACTTGTTATTACTAATTCATCAAATCGATTTTTAATATTGTGAGATGAGCGGTAATTTGAATTGGATTTTTTAAATCAATTGTTTCAGTTTAGGTCTTATTATAATTTTTTCTAACGTTATGGTTTTCGATATTTGGAGGTAGATTTTCCATTGTTAATTTTAGTTGGACATGTGTTTCGTTTTTTATTTATTTTGAGAGATGTAGTTCATAGTTATTGTGTTATAGAGTTCGCCGTAAAGATATATTGTGCTCCGGGCTATATAATCAAGGATTTTTATTTTCACACGTTCTTGCGAAGTATCATGGAAGGTTTGTGGAAATTTGTGGTGTAGATCATTCTATGATACTGCTTTGTGTTGAGGGATTTGAAGTTTAAGGAAAAGTATATTCATAGTCTGTCTGTTATAAAAAAAGGGGGTTATATGGTTTTAGTTTTGGTAACAAAGAGGTAGTGAAAATTAAAGGTATAAGAGAGATATATAATTACATATATTATTTTAGTTGGAGTTAAAAATTAAAAGAAGATTAAAATTGTTTTTAAAGATATTAACATTTTAAGAATGGATATTTTTTTTGATTTACTTGGTCGTTTGCTGTATACATGGTTATGATGTAGGTTTTCTTTGGTTCTTTTTCCAATATGTTTTATACGTATTTTTAGGAACTCGGTTAATTGTATTTTAATTTAATAAGGTTGGGTGTATTTGGAGATTAAAAAAAAATATAGATTTATATGTATTTTTTAGAGTTTTCTTTCTTTTATAATTTACTATTTAAAGAGAGTGGTATGATCATATCTATTAAAAATTTTTTAAATGATTGGTGAAGTTTTTTATTGTTGGTTTTAGTTTTTTGCTTTTTATTTGTTTTTTGAGTTTTGCAAAATATTCATGTACAAATGGTGTAGTATTCGGAGTTTTTGCTTTTGTTTATATTTTGGAGGTGATTGTTCCGGATTTACAATTATAAAATAATTTTTTTTAAAAAATAAAAGAAATTAAATTAACAGAAAGAAAAATCGAAATTGGAATATAAAATTAGATTTTGTTTTAGTGAGTGTGAGTTGAGTTTTTCATTGTTGATGAGTTTTAGAAAAGAACGGTTACCTGTGAACCGAAAATTATATATGTATTGTTAATAAATTTTCTAAAAAATAGAGAGTTGTTAAAAATATATCAAAAATTTAATTTGAAATCGAAGGATGAAGTACAGTTTGAATTTGGATCGCAGAATTTTAAGCAATCATTTGTACGATGGTCATAGATTTGGAGAATGTGAAACGGTCCTCATTAGGACCGTAAATTGAGATTGATTGTTGTCGATCAACGATGTCAGAGAGCGGCGATGGTCGTGAATAGAAACAGGATTGTTGCTTATCGGTTTGCTGATCGTGGTGTGGAGGGTGGTATATATTTTGTATTTATGCGTATATATACTAGTTTATGAAAACGTCGGGTATTTTAAAATTATACCAATAATGTTTCAATTTTATTTTATAACTTACATGAGACATTTACAATAATTCACGCTTCATCTTTAACCATTAAGAAATCTCTCAAAGACAAATTCGTAAGTATAACCATAATGTTTGCAAATTCATATATAAAATATTTGATTTAGTTTTATGTTTCAGATTTCCCTGATGAGATTTCAATCAAAGCATTTGGACACCATGAAGCAATTTCTCCTTTCACAAACGAAATTGTTACTGGCAGGGTTATTAATAATTTTACGAAATATAAAATATAATCATTATATAAAATAGTTATTAATTTTGTGTAGAATAATAAAATATTGTTAGTGTTTTTAATTAGACATAGTGTTTTACTTTAACCCTTAATAAGCGAGTCACAGAATCTTCCATTTTGTAAAGCCCATATATTAAAAGCGGCAAAAGATTAATTTTGAGTTTCTCAAGTATTTTTTTAGTATTTTTAAAGCACCACTTAGAGGAGAAATAAACTTTAAAAAAATCAATTAAATAGTATCATGATATTTATACAGAGGGAGCCATAAGTCACGCACCAAAGCATTAAAAAAAATTCTGATAATAATAAATCCTTTTTTCTAAAAACAAGCTTAAATAATGAACTAAGAAACACATTTTACATGCTAGTCGAATAAAGAAATGCTCAGAATTCTCGTCCCCTATACAAAATTCCAGTATATGTTGAAAATTGTCATAAATTTTTATTAAATAAGACGCTTCTTATGTTTATGTGATTGCATCCACAAATTATATACTTGCGAAGATGCTGGACATTTTTTTCCATTCTTTTTATTAACTTACTTTCTATATAGGTATATATATATATATATATATATATATATATGTATCCTTGGAATTTAGATACATGTTTTTGAAGGCTTTTAACTCAATCGATTTTCTTCAAACTTTGCACACTTGCTAATTCTCGGTGACAATAAATGATTATGTAAAAATTTGATCAAAAAAAACTTTTAAGGTCCCAAAATGGGAAAAAACTGAAAATTCGAAGTTCCCGAACAATATTAATTGAAAGATATCTACTTATAAATCATAAGTAGTTTATATTAATTTTTAATGTGTTTTTTTAATAAAAACTTTTTAAATTTTAAAGACTTTGTTGGCAAACTAGAGTTCTGTATGTATAAACAATGGATATAAAAAAAATAAATTTTTTGATTTACTAGTTTTTGTTGTAGAGTAGAATATTTATTAGAGATGAATAATATAAATAAAAATCCATTGGAGTAAAGCCAAGGGACCTTGGTGTCTATTTTACAATGCATCTACCTGATCCAATTTTCAAAATTGTCATTCAACCTATTTCATTCAATCATTGAATTGTAAGGCGGGCATACATCAGGATAAAAGAAAGTGATTTTAGTTCATCAGTGGGCGCAAGCTATGGCATGAGATTATTTTTTAGACTTTTTAAGTACATCACGTCGGTTAAGACCTTTTTGAAAAAGGACAGGCCAAAAACATAACTCCTTTTAAGTCGCACCACAACACAACTTTTGAACAATTGTATCCTTTAGTATATTACATCAAATGAAGTTTTTATCGAGAATAAGAACGGCATTTTTGTTTATTAACTTTACTGTTTACAAATAATTTAGCTTTGTAACTGAACAAAAAATAATGGTTCACAAAATTCGGATTTGGAATCAGCTAATCTTTGAAGCACGTTACAATGTGAAGTTGTCGGATTGTGTCATCTTCATATAGCTTGTTCAACTGTTTTAGTGGAGAGGGATGAAAATTTTGACGATTGTCTCAATGATTTCAAAAGCAAATGTTTTACTGTCGTTTGAGAGACATAATCAGGTTAAGTTCATTCATTTACCACGGCACGTGGAGACTTTCTCGTAGTCACTGCTATTTCTCTAGTATGCCATCGTACTTTGGCAAAATTTACATAAATTGCCGAAGGAGTACATGAATGATTTACTGCAATACTAAATTCGTTCTCTGTATTTGTTTGAGCTCGATTTTGGCATTTTTCCATTGTATAGTACCTCTCACATTTCCAATAGGTTTTGTCTTGTAGATTGAATGTCTCACATAAAGATGGCCTTCGTTTGAATTATTCATTCCCATTATTTAATTCAAACTTTATTTGTATTTTTTTGAAGAAAATGGTTATTATCTTTTACGGTGAATGGAAAAGACTCACATATCATCTTTTGTGATTACAGTTGCGATTGCGTTTTTATCTATTACTGAGATGAAAATTATCAAGAAGAGTGTTTTGCCTTTTGGATTTTTTGCCTTTTGGATGTTTTACCTTTTGGACGTTTTACCTTTTGGACGTTTTGCCTTTTGGACGTTTTACCTTTTGAATGTTTTGCCTTTTGGATGTTTTACCTTTGGATATTTTACCTTTGGATATTTTGCTATTAACCCCTTAACTTGAAGTATATAGTAAAATTTGTTTGGGTGTTTTAAATATCCCATCAAAGAATTAGCTGTAAATAGTATTTGTGAACAATATACTTTATTTTGTAAACAATCAGTTACAGTAAGATGAAAAGCCTTTCATTCCATAAATTATTGATGTTTCAGGCTGGAATTACACTATAGATTCTCTGATGTGCGCGGAATCCCATAATTAGGGCTCTAAGCAATTTAAAGAAACGCGAAATTTCAATATGTATATATATACACACATAATAATTAGTAGAATGTCTTCCGGGTTAAATAATGGCTAATCTACCACGTTTTTTATTCCAACATAAAGTTCATTTACTCCGGCTTTACTCACATAGAAAGCAACACAAATATGTAAAGCCAATTTGTATTCAAATCATAAAGGATAGGTATTGATCATAAAGGATATCACTTATGATCAACTCACATTTTCAACTTGTGATAATTGATACGTTACATCAGTGTTTATATGACTCTTTCATATTAAGGGCAAGACCATTAGGAATAAGAATTTGTCTCGTTTCCAATATAAACTAAAACTGCTTTCAGACTTTAACTAAACACATCGATGAAATATATCCTTTCTTTCAGAAGATATATAATTCCCATCTTAGACATCAAACCGCATGTATCATGGCAGATGCACAATTCAATGTTCATTAAAAATAAAAAATTCAATAATTACCTATCTCTTAAGGATATACAATAATCATGATGCTGGGAACCCATATGTTTAAATTTGCTTTTGCTCAGGTTAAGATCTAACGAGGTCGTTTAATTCTTCATGGACGTTGAGATGTAGTTATTAGTAATGATCAGACAGACCAGTATCAGATAAAGTTTCACTAGAATCAGAATTCTCTTTATTTTCAACGTCATTGCTGGCGGCTTTGTAACATGTAGGTCTGAACAATGTAAGACAGTTCGGGTTGCAAATGGAATGTTTGGATAGGCTACTAATTTCTTCTTGTGTATAGTCATTCCTCATACTTTCGGTGTCAAACAAAAGTAGTTGTCAGTGTTGTGATCCTTGGCCTCATACCAAACCATTTAGACAACAAATAGTATTGCCAATCCCAAAACATGAAATCAATGATGCACGTTCATAGCACTGCAATGACAACGCATATAGGAGACCTAAAGTTTATTCTAGTCTCCAATTTTACAGCCAAAATAAAATTCATAGGCCTTATGTTCAAAATATCTCATTCAATGATCTATATAAACATACATAAAGTTACAAGAAACAAATTTGTTTTAGTACTGTGTTTTTATGTGTCAAATGATTTTAATAGTTATTTTTGCTTAATTAGGATATCTTCCCAACTTTCACGCTTTATTTTGATGTTGAACGGCCAATACCTACTGAAGCATGCAATTTAGAGTTTATTATTATGTTTTTGGAAAACTCAAAATCGTCATATGGTTAATTTATTTTCTGTTATATTTGGTGAATAATATATAATGTATACCAATTTACAGAAGCTCCTAAAAAACAAAAAACTATCAAAAAAGAATGTCGAAAGTCCAAATGTTCAATAGGTTATTTAATTTGAGATACTATTTGTTGATATTTTGTTCTACAGAACAGCGAAAGAAAAAATCTAAGGCAGATTTCATAGATGAAGATATCCTGATTAAATGTGAGTATACCTAAAATGTTTTTAGATTATAAAAGTTTTATAATATAGATTGTTTAATAATATGTTTCTATGTACAAAATTCTAAAAGAATTATTTCATCTTGAATGCTGGAAGCATCGTCCTCCAGTTCTTTATCAACAGAATCTTTTTTGATTTTCTTCAATGGCCGTGGAATATTGTGTGTGGCTCAAAAAAGTAACTTCCCAAAACAATGAATTTGCATAATTGAATTCTACCGTTTATCGTAATAAGACTGTCTAATTTCATTGTATTTTGTTCGACTTTTAAAATTTCTTCAATCTCCTTTTCATTTAAGACATAGACTTTATTTTTTATTACATCTATCGTTTCGATGATTTTTTGAATGTTAACATTATTGTGACATTTCGCATCATTTTTTACATTTTTTTTCGCACGATGCCATTCAGCCTAGTTTTTGAATATAGTGATTATAAAGTGAAATAGAGTGGTGATTATTTTTAAAACAGAAAAATCTTTTTGACAAGATTTTCTTTTACAAAATATTTTCAAAACAAATAATAGTGATCACAAAAACTAAAAACGGTTCAATGGGAATATAACTTTAATAAATAAGGTTAGTTTATATGACATTTCGTTTGGATGACAGTATAAAATATTTCGTTTGAATATGACAGTAAATAATAGATCAATATGCCGTCTTAATCGTTGTGCCAAAATAACAAAAAATAGTAGACAAGTAAAATAAATAAAAAACTAATTATTTTTTTTTAAAATTTGAAATTCTGAATTACATATAGCGATATTGATTACGCTTTGAAATTCAGAATTCAAATTCAGATTATTAGTGTCAGAAGTGGTTGCAACATCAATATCAGCATTCATTTTAACACCAAAATTTATTAATATTACAACTCCCAATTTTCAAACAGATTTTCGTTAATTAAAATTTTCAACTCGCCTCATAAATTTTATTTTACTTTCAAAATAATTTATTATATTCTATAACTTATTTTTGACTTTTTACTATTTCAGATTTTTATTATTTTTAAAATGCATTTTTAAAAATTATATGACAAATAAAATTAATTTATTACATTAAATAAAATTCAATAAATGTGTAAAAACTTTAAAAATAATTTATTATATAACATATTTTTGATTTTTTCTTTTTAATTAAAACTTTTTTATTATTTTTAGAATGCTTTTAAAAATTTTATTACCTATAAAATTAATTTATTTCATTTAAATAAGATGCAATCAACTTATAAAATTTTAAAAATATTTATTATTCTATATTTTTTAAAAAAATATTCTAAACACAATAAAATAATTTTTTTACATTTATATAACATCTAATTTTAAAATTAATTTGTAAGAAAACTATTTAATTTTGTAAAAAAACTTTTGTAGCAGCTGGATATATTAATTGATTAATTAAATTTACACAAAAACTTTTATTTTTTGTATTATTTCTTTTAAAATTTTTATTTTAAAACTGCGAATTGAAATATATCAACTTTAATTTTTTTTGATTTTAAACTCTGTTTTTATTATTTAATTTTTGCAAAATTTTTAATTTAAAACATTAACTTATTCAGCGAATCGAAAATTTACACTAACCCCTTATAATTAGAAATAATTATTTTAACATAATGTCTAAATTTATAACTGTGAGGGATAATTTTGAATGTTGTAAGTTTGTTGTTTGTATGCGGTTTATATTTGTGACTCTCCTACTCAGATGGGATTGATATGTTATTTGATTGATTATTTGAATCTAATGAAATTAATTTAATGATATTAATTTAAAGTACTAATTAATTAAAGTTTGATAATTATGAATTTTAATAATATTTTCACTAAACGATTTTAACTTATTAAATTTAATATATTTTAAAAAATAAATGTTTATTTAAAAAATAACATAATGTCTTTTTATCCAATAAAATTATGAGAAATTAAAATGTAATATTAGAATTTCCCCATTTATTGATTTTTTCATATTTGAATATTTAATCAAAAACTATATTAATCAAAGAAAGACGACCACTGAAAATTGTTGTGAATAATCTGTTTGTGTTGTAAATAAATGTTTGCATTCAAATTGTGATGTTGTTAATAATAAGTAAGAATAAAAATAAGATAATATATAAATAAGTGTATTAAATAAGTAAATACATAATATAGAAATATGAATAGGTAAATGATGATATATAAATAAGGATAAACCAAATAATGGCATATATAAAAGATGTAATAAATCATGTAATATAAACATCGGTACAATTTATTATTATTAGAATTTGAAATTCTTAATTCCGTATTGCGATATTGATTTCGTAATGGAATTCAGAATTGAAAATCTTAAAATAATTTAGTTTTAACAAAAACAATATAAATAATAATAAAAATATGGCAATATATAAATATAAATAAGTGTAATATTCCATCCTTTATTTTTATTATTATTCATATTACAATTATATTTGTAGTGACACAAATTTTAATCAGTATTTATAAATATTAAATAAATACATAAAATCCTATATTTCTTATTTATAATTACAAATTTTCTCAGGCAAATCCTCAACCAAAATCAAATGATTTTTTTTATATATTGGTCTGCGAAAATAAATTCTCAAAAACTTGAAAATAGACTTTCTTTCAAAATTGACAATAACAATATCGATAATTATTCATTTTGTTAATCCAAACTTGTTTAAATAATATGCCATGTACATCACATTTTTTAAATTGGTAAATAAAGATTTTCTTTTGAATTTTTGAATCTCATTTCGTTATTTGGTTTCGGCAAATCGATAATCGATTTTCATCGATTAAATTAATACATTAATAATAAACTGTCGACAATCATGAAAAGCGATGAGACCAATTCGCTAAACAACTGTCCAACTGATAATAATAAAATTCAAAATCGAATGATTCGATATACATTTCGTTCATTTGATAATATTTTGGTAAATCAGTCGAGATTGATCTCCCGAAAGATCGCATCACCGGGATACACGAGGTACTCGTTACTCATCATCCCTGAGATCCCCAATAAATCGATCGATGAGAATCTCGACACTATTTTATCAGACTCAACATGCAATAATTTCATTGAAATATCAAAATACATTAATGAATTCGATTCGGATTTGAGTTCGATTCTCGACAAAATAATTGCCACCAAATCCGATGATTTAACGTTGGATAATTCGATTGTTTCGATTGAGAGGGCGATTTGCATGATCGATTCGAAAGTGAAATATTTGCGATTGAAATATTCGACCAAAGAGATACCCAAGTCGATTCGTCCGACGATGTTCAAGGAGCGACCCGTACTGAAGATCGAGTCGATCAAACCGGCGCGATGCTTCCACCATGAGTCCGACACGATCAATGAGCGCGCCACTGTCTGCTCAGCCTGCTCGACGAGTACCGGTCACTGGAGTTCGTCGTCAACATTGTCGACACGCTCACGATCCTCGCAACGCGGTCCTCGTTGCACGCGCGCGGCCAAATCGACGTGCTCTTCCACCAGAAGACCTTATCTGGTGTTAGTCGATCCCGGCAGACGACGAAAATATTATTTCACTTAAATTACTATAACATATTAGGTCTATTTACATTATTATTTATGTTACTATTATATTACTTAATTTAACTTATTTATTATATTGTATTAATTATCATATATTTAATTAACAATTAATTTATATTAATATTAAAAGATGACTTGACTACCTTATGTAGTTAAGGAAATTAAAATTTAATTTAATAATATGATTGAATAATCGATCACAAATTAAAAAAATTGAAATTGCCTTATGACTGTCGTGTTTTCCATTTTTGCCTGATTATTTTTTGTTAAAATTGTTCGACGAATTGTTTTTTTATCATACAACGAAGAGAAATAATTAATAAACAAGAAGACTATCATTGACTATCTTTAAATAAGAATAAAAAAAGAAGATATATTTTTCCATCAGAAACCATTCGATTAAAGAAAATATCTATTACTTTCCAAATCATAATAATTAACTATTGCTGATTGCTGAAGAATTTAGATCACCTAAACAACATAGAAGTATTTTTTTTATTATACCTATTAATTGACTTTCAATTTTTATTCTACTTGTTGTAAATTGTGTGTCTTGATATATTTATTTTAATTGTTATACGTTGAGAATTATTTAATAAATAATATTAGGTTAGATTCAGAGATTTTTTCTCCTGAATTATTCATATACGAGTGGGTTCATTGAAACATTATCTTTTAATTAGCACTTTCTTATAATAACCAAGCTTTTGACATATCATCTCAATACCCGTAAAAATTCGATAAGAAATACAAATTCACTAATTATAGTTCTATTTGTATTTTTTTAATAAGAAAACAAGAATAGTAATAATACTTAAATGATGATATGTAACTAATAAGTAAAGATATATAATAGCGTGATATAAATAATAATTAAGTATTTATTATTTAATTGTGACAGAAAAAATAATGCACGTTAGATGTGTTTGGAACATCTCCCACATTATCATTAATTTAAACATCAATTTTCAAGTTTTTATTAATCCAGAAAATGTACTAATACTCTTTATTTAAACAAATTCAATCGAAATCGAATTTATTTATTTTAATTTTGAGAAACTATTTTTGTCATAAATCTCAAACCGGTATAATAAAAATAAACATAGTATTGATAATTAATTTTACTTTTTTTAATTTCCCACTTTTAAATAATTTCATTTTTTTAATAAACTTCCGGAATTTTATCATGCCTAACATAAACTTTATTTAGTTCTTGTTTTCTAAAATTTAACACATTGTAATCGCATCACATTTTTACCACGATTGTGATTGAAAGTTTGTTATTTTTTTAGTTAGTTATATTATTATATTGTGTTTTATCCCATAAGAAAAATGTCTCATATCCCATAAGAAAAATCACCCGTTACCAGCACTAGTACGCTGCCGAAAACTGCCTGATCACAATGTGTTAAAATTCTACTTTTAATTCAACTATTATTTCAAATTTTTTAAAACATTTTCTTAAACTTCTTAACAACACGGAAAAAGCTCAGTCATCCAAAGTTTCCCAATATTTACTATGCATTCAGCATCAACACAGTAAAACAACTTTAATCCATTCTTTTAAACATTTATTATTATTTGTTTCAACAATCTTTCAATATTTTAATAATCTTTTTTATTTTTTATTGTTATTTATTTGTTTTTATCATTAATCTTTTTCATATGTAAAACTATATTGTCTTTTTTATATATAAAACCGAAAAAGACAAAATCAGTCACAAGAAAATCATAAATTATCAGCTAATTAAAATATATGAAATTAATATCAATTAAAACCATCGTCAATCTTAAATACAAATTAAGCACGTTAATGATTGCAATATAATAGTAATATTTTTTAAACTGAAAGTTTTACATCAAGAACACGCACCGACACAACCGCAAACACACAAAGAGAGAAATGAAATTAAAAATATTGTGTCAATATTATTTGTTGTGGGTATAATCTTTTAGATTGCAAGGACCCTTCATTGATAATGAATATCTCGAATCTTCGATCATAGAATTTGGAGGAAATATAAGCCTTTGATAAACAATGGTTTTATGAGGTCGGATATAGATTCTAAAAAATATTTCCGCATCTTTGTTAGATTCGTCCAGTGAATCACTGTGGCTTTTCGAGTGACTTTAGGCAGATTTTTGAATAAATTAATTTTCATGTCATTCGAAGGATTATTTAAAATCTTTTGTAAAATTTGAAGAGCTGCTGAACTTATCATTCAAAGATAATATTTGATCCTGTAATTTGTCTTCGAAAGAAAATTATCGATTTTAATTCCAAATGTAAATAAAGAATCGCTCAATCTTATCCGCCGCATCATTTCCAAACCCACGGACCGCCTCAGAGAGGTTCGCACACTGGTCGAAAATTCGTTTGCAAGATTTGATAAGAAAGTATTGTAGCATACACAATGAAGGAATACATAAAAGCTTTGTAATAATAATTTTATTTATTTATAACACTGTTTCAATTAAATTATCATTTATCAAATATTGTAGTTGATGATATTCATGTGGATCAGGATAATCAAGGAAAATCCGAAAATAAAGGTATGTTGAATTAAATTAAATATGATTATAATTAAATTATGAATATTTAATAAATACTACATGACGTGTCTCCTTTGCTTTTGATGGATCTTAGTGTTGATAGAATAATGATTTTTGAAGGAATTCATGATGTTTTAGGAAATTATTATTTTATAAAATATTTTTTCCAAAGAAAAATATTTTAAATGAATATTTATTTTCAATTTATCCATTTTTCGACAGACAACGATTTCGTGGACACGGCGCGTAAACGACACAATATGTATGTGGCGTTACACCCATTACATGTATATTTATAAACAAGATCGGAGCACAAACCGAGAGGAGTGGGAGATTTATTACTGAACTTATCACGAATAACCCACTTGAATCAAGGTATATCTTATCGATTCCTTATTCAGAGGGTTTTAAACATTTAAAATCATCAATTTTGAAAAGTTTGATCCCAAATACCATGAATCTAAAAATGATTTCC
>MQRK01220713.1:0-15403 GCA_001938485.1 Girardia tigrina
GCTAATAATAATTTTCCATATGAATTATTATTAATATAATATAAATAAATATATACTGTCTCGACACTTGTGATATAAATATCTAGAACAATTATTTTAATTAATCTAATCTGTTCCACGTCCAAAATTACTCAAATTAAAATTAAAAAATGAAATTTCTTTTCTCAATTTTACCCGTCATACATGACGGGTTATTTACTAGTAGTTCAGATTATGATGGGAGACATTGAAAATTGATTGATTGATCTAAGTGAAAGCAATACTATTGATCACCATAAAGATGATAAGAAATGTGAATGTAATAAATGTTCTGTCAAATGTGTGTGTAGTGTCGAGAAAAGATTTAATTAATGAAAATTCAAATATTAATTAAATCCTAAAAAAATATATTTGTTTTAATAATTGATTGTCGTTATTAAATAAATGTTTAATTAATCGTGTTCTTTTTAGTCTTAATTCATTGATACGATTTTACAATTTGGCGACGAGGATGAAGACAAAGCCGACGTTACTTCCCGAATCAGGATCAATTTCCATATCAAGGCCTGAAAAATTTCACAATCAAATCGATTTTCAAGTTTGGTTTGGACAGTTCGAGCTAGTCTGCAACTTATCTGGACTCGGGGAAGAGAGAAAGGCCGATTATTTGCTTACGAATCTGGATCTTCCGATTTACGAAGCCACAATTTCAGGAGTGGACAGAGAAGACCTCAAAGATTTTTCAAAAATAGTTAATTTTCTTACGTACAGATATTCAAAAAGAGATAGCTATTTGGATCGGATCGAGTTCTTAAATGCAAAATATACTGGATCACCCGATGAGTATGCGACTACTCTCCAGAAATTGCTGGATAATTTCCAATATGTGGAAAGAAAGGACGAATTACTTGTCGCAAAGTTCATCAGCACAGCACCGGAGAGGTATTCCGCAGAATTACGACTGCGGTGACCGAAAGATATTTCTGAGTGCATCAAAATTGTGAACGCTATATCACAAGATAAACCGTTATCATGTTCGGCGACATCTGGAAAAAAATGGCCGAAATACAGAGGACCGGAGAGACAAAACACAGAATGCTATCGATGCGGCTCAAAGAAACACAAATCAGATTTCCCGAACTGTCCAACAAAAAGAAGCACCTGTAGAAACTGCTCCAAAATGGGACACTTTGCAACGGTCTGCAAACAGGCGAAACATCAACGATCAGCGGCGGNGTTATTGCAAACGTTAATAATATGCCACGCAGCACACTCCGGAGAACTGAGAGACCAATGGCGGATATCGTGATTCGAGGAGAGTCAGGATCGACGACCTCAATGAAGATGATCATTGATACGGGGTCCGAAGTTTCAATTCTCCCACTGGACTTCGAAAAGAGATATTTCTGTAACGAAATAAAACAGGTCTCTAAGATCAGATGCTCAAAATACGATTCATCACCAATTTCAATCAAAGGATGGCTACAGAACCTAGTGATAAAATTCAATGGAAGAGCAGCAAAAAATGATTTTTTAATAAGTGAGGCAAATAATGCAGTTTTAGGAATGGACGCAATAATAGCACTACAAATAGCTATTACACCGGAAATTGCAGCAATCAATAACGATGAAATGGCAAAGAATTTCTCGACGGATAAACTAATATCGATGTCGAACCAAGAAGTCTCAATACAACTGAAAGAAGATGCACTCCATTCAGTCATACAAAAAGTCAGAAGACTTCCTTTTAATTTGGAGGCACCTATCGCTGAAGAGATAAGAAAACTGATTGCACAAGATGTCATTGAGCCAATAGAGTCATCAGCATTTGTATCACCAATAGTAATAGCAAACAAGAAGAACGGAATTCGACTGTGTGTCGATTACAGAAAGATTAACCAACATATCAAAATCGATCAGTTCCCAATACCCACTCAAGAAGAAATTCACAACAAGCTGTACGGAGCTCAAATATTCTCAAAAGTGGATCTCACTTCAGCATACCATCAACTACCAATCAGAAAAGAAGACAGAGATTTAACAGCTTTCATTACGCACATAGGTTTATTCAAATACAAGCGACTTCCATTTGGTCTAGCAAATGCCCCAGCAGCATTCATGAGGGTAATGACGAACATCCTCAGACACTGTGAAGGCATTGTCTGTTATCTAGATGATATATTAGTGTACGGAAAAAATATGGAGGAGCATGATCAACGACTGAATGAAGAGAAATCGTTATACCGGAAAGAAGAAATAGTCTTTTGGGGAAGATTAATTAATAAAACAGGAGTACATCCAGTGCCAGAAGCGTTGAAAGCTATTATTAATTTAGAAAGTCCAAAGACTAAACAACAACTCAGATCATATCTAGGAATGGCCAGATACTATAGATCAAACATTCCAGGCTTCGTGGCATTATCACACGAACTGTACAAAATGACGAGAACAGAAATAACGTTCCTGTGGACAGAAGAAATGGAGGCAATATTTCAGAAGTTGAAACAAGCAATCTCAGAGGCAGTACCACTAACATTCTACTCGACAGATATGAAAACAGAAACTATACTGACAACAGATGCCTCAGACAACGGGTTTGGAGCAGTATTAAGCCAAATCCAAGAAGGGATTGAAAAACCAATCTACTTTATCAGCAGAACTATTCATGATTCAGAACGAAAATACTCAGCATCAGAAAAAGAAGCACTCAGTGTCATCTGGAGCATCATGAGATTGCATAGATTCCTTTATGGGCGAAAATTTCAAGTAAGAACAGATCATCAAAGCTTACGACAACTACTAACTGTCATTAATGGAGATGGTATGGCACCATGCAGAATCTCAAGGTGGGCTCCAAAGCTCTTACCATATAACTTCACGGTTTCATATATCAAAGGAAAAACTAACGTTGTTGCAGATGGATTGTCAAGATTATCTGGGAAAAATGAGTACGAAGAGAGATTTGAAGAAAACATCGAAGTAGCTATCATAACTAATATGAATGCAATAACCATTCAGGAAATAGAAGAAGAAACGAAGAAAAATGACTAACTCTCAAAACTAGCAGTGTTCCTCGACAATCCAAATGGAACGGATAACAATAAATTATGGACGCCCTTCAGGAAACTACTACATGAATTTTCAAAGACTAATGAAGTCATACTACGAGGAGATAGAATTGTTGTACCTACAAGCCTACAAGAGAAAATAATTAAGATCGCCCACGAAGGACACCAAGGAATGGTAAAGACTAAAACCAGATTAAGAACAAGCTACTCAGTGCTGAGGTCCAAAGAATCATCACTTCTTCCACCAAACCTCAAAATACAACTGTTGAGATAAATCCTCTACCTGCTGAGGAAAAGGCCGACTCAGCTCCTCCAAAAAACACCAACACTAGTCAATCGATCAATGACAAAAATATTGAACAAATCAAGAACATCGTATCTCCCTCACCTCCATACCAATTTCTCCAACCTACTTCAGCACCACCAAAAGCCAAGAAATCAAAAACTAGTGAAGTCGTCGACTCCGATATTCTCTCCTCATTATCATCATGTGAAGAATCCAATACACCAAAAAACGAACCTCGGAAAAGAAAGAAAAATAAGAAGGGAAAGAAACATGACGGAAATCCAGAAATTTCCAAAACTCCACCAACACCAACGGAACACTCTCCCATCACAGCTGAAGACCAAAAGGAAAAGAAACACAATGGAAACCCACAAATTTCCAAAACTTCACCAACACCATTAGAACACTCTCCCATCATACCAGAGGATAAGAAAGAAAAACATAACAGGAACATTAACAATTCCAACACTTCTTCAACACCAACAGAACATCTTCCTCCTCATCTCACATCCAAACAACGAGACGAATACATGCACTTCCTCTTCGAACAAATAGTCTATCGAGATATCTCCGCTGATGAATTCATAAAAATTACCAAAGAACTTGATGAAATCACAGATGAACGTCCACCACAACTCCTTCAGGTATTCAATGAATTCACTAAAAAACCTTACATTCACACTTCACGGAAAAGATTCAATCAACTACTACAGGCCTATAATGAAAAGAAGGCACTACTTAACATCGAGTAGTCAAAAATTTTCTAGTTATCTCTTGCAAGAAGAAATAACTCTTCGTCGTGGCGAGGCGAAGGCAGAGGCGCAAGCCATTAGCCGGATATTCCAAATATCTTCGCGATTTTTGGCATTTGATTTGGACAAGCATATAAAAGATACAAGCGTATATCGAACCTTGGTTTCACTTAGCCTTGGACATTGCAGGACCGAAATTCCTGCACATTCCTAACAGATAATAAATTTACGATAAACACCAGAAAACTGAGACTCGTGAAAAAGCCAGAACTAGAGAAAGAAAAGGTGGACAATCGGACGACCGAGCACCACTGGAAGGACAATGAAAAAATCATGGAGAACGGAACAGACGGAAAACGAAAACGCAAGCCACCAAACTACCTAGGAGATTATATCTGCTAAAGAAAGGGGAAACTGTAGTGTCGAGAAAAGATTTAATTAATGAAAATTCAAATATTAATTAAATCCTAAAAAAATATATTTGTTTTAATAATTGATTGTCGTTATTAAATAAATGTTTAATTAATCGTATTCTTTTTAGTCTTAATTCATTGATACGATTTTACAGTGTGAGTTTTCTTAACAACATATTTTTTTTATAAAAAAATGCAAAATTTAAAAAACAGAATATAATATTTTATTTGAAAAACAAAGTTTTAAAAACAATATAAAAGTCTAAAATAAACAATAAATTAAAAAAAGATATATTCCCATAAAAAACTAAATATACGTAAATTATTAATTTTCATAAATATGTTTTAAAAATTAAATATTATTTTGACTGGAATTTGAGATAATTTAGAAATTATTTGAAAATAGAGATCGGCGGATTAATTATGAATTAAAGAAATAGTTTGAAAATTTATTTAAAAATTGTTTTATAATAAATAAATTTTGGAGTTAAAAATGAATTCTGATATTGATGTTGCAACTACTTCACACATGTGTGACATTGAGAAGTCGAAAAAATTGGATAAATGGATTCAATACGAATTAAATGACAATTAAAAAATGCGTCGTTTTGAGGCATCGTCTTCACTTCTTCTATGGAACAAGAATGATCCGTTTCTGGACCTATTTATAACGTGTGATGAAAAGTGGATTCTCTAAGACAACCGGAGACGTTTTTCTCAACGTTGGACCATTATCAAGCTCAGCAACCCTTTCCGAGGCCAAAATTGTACCAAAACAGATGATAGTTACTGTTTGGTGGTCTGCAGCCGGTGTTATTCATCATAGCTTCCAAAATCCAGGAGAAACATTACGGCAGAGAGATACTGTTAGGAAATTGTCAAAATGAACCAGAAACTCCAACAACAAAAATCTGCATTAGTCAATTGGAAGGGGCCTATTCTTCTCCACGACAACGGTCGGCCACAAATCGTACGTCTGACAATGCAACTGTTTAACAAACTTGGCTACGAAACTTTGAGTCATTCATCATACCAACCTGACCTCTTGCCTACTGATTACCACTTTTTCAAACATCTTGACATTTTCCTCTAGGAGAAATACTTCAAAAATCAAGGGGATGCTTAAACTGGCTTCAACGATTTCATCGCTTCCATAAAACCAGTTTTTTTATGCAACCGGAATAAATAAACTTGTGCAACATTAGCAAAAGTGTATTGATGCTAATGGTTTTTATTTCGATTAATAAAGTTGATTCTACGCTGAGATATTTGTCTTTAAAGATTAAGGTAAAAACAATATTATATATATATATATGCTTAATGGTATTTTAAAATAAAATATTTGTTTAAATATTAATATTATATAGAGTTTTGAAAGTGTTAATTATGATAGATCTGTTCACGATGGAATTTACTACTTCTGAGAGAGGCATTTTGGTACTAATTTATCTAGGGTTTGAGTACTCAAAATTTTGCAATAATAATGTAGTCATAACTTGGAGATACATGCAGCATCTAAGTTCAAAATGCCATGCTTTCTTTAAGACAACTTACGACCATACTACCATTGTGCGCCTTCCATGTGTTGATTCACATGATTCCTCATGTAAAGGAGCTAACTGAAAACGTGTTTCAGACACCATTTATGGGGATGAAACATTTGACAAGTCACCTGACATATTTTGTCAACTTTATATTTGGTATTCTCAAATAGGCACATAATACCCCCCTTGTATTTACTTTCCGTTGCAAAAGAAGGATACAAAAACATATCACGCGATGTTTCAAATTCTTAAACAACTGCTCCTCAAGTTAGCACCAACAAAAAAGAGTAGCCTTTACTGATGTAGATGTAAGAGGTTGTTACTTTCACTTCTGCCGAAGTCTTGTCAGAAAAGTCAACAGTGTTGGATTAAAGAATGAATATGAAAGCAACATTGACATCAAACTTAGGCTAAAATCCCTTTGTGTCTTGGCTTTTATGCTTGGAGGTCTAATAAAAAAGTTATGATGGTTTTAAAACTTGTGCACTTTTTTAGTGGACACATCTTATCAACATACATAGAGGGTGCTCTTGATAGATCTCATCAGTTTTAAATAACATTATGGAACCATTATGATTCTGCTGAAGAGCTAACTCCAATAACTACAAATTGTTGTGATAGTTTTCCATATAGCTTGTCACAGACTGACTTTGGCAAACGTTCAGTGAGGTCTTTCAGAGTTTAAAAAGGAAAATATGCATCACTGCATGAGACTGTTACAATGGCGGTACAAAATTAGAATTTGAATCGATCAGATGATGAAAAACTGAAATACCTGTGTATAGTAGCTAATTTGCAATAAATAAAATATTAAAAATTAACTTTTACTTCTTATAATTGTGTATTTATTATTTTTAGGACCCTTTTGAGTTCATAAAATTTTCGAATTTAAAATCTAATGAATTTAATAATTAAATAATTACATTTCAAAAAGTAGATGTATAAATTATGCTAAAATAAGTGTTACATGTTAAATTTATTTCTTAAATGAAATATTTAACATGAAAAAAATATAGATAATTATTTGTTTAAATAATATATATTTTAAAAGTATTTGTTAGTGAAAAATAAATTTTAATAGATTTGTGATTCGTTGTTACAATAAGAAAATTAAACTTTATTGTAAAAAAAACATATTTGTATAAATTGTTTGAAAAATAGCAGTTGTTTGACTGCATGAATTGATTTAACTTTTTTTGTGAAATTTTGATTCGATTTTGTGAGTTGTTCTTAATCAGAATAAAAGTTCAAATTTTTTTGATTTATTCAAATGCGATTATAAATAGAAGACTTAGTTTGGAAATCTTTATTGCCTAGCCAGATTTTCATCAATTCAGCCTTTACAGGTAGTGAAAATTAATTTAAAAATACTAAAAATAACAGGTTATTTATTTTCATTAATCTTTGATTTTATTGATAATAATAATCACACATCAGACGCGTGCCCGAGGGCGGTTCAACAATGCTAGCGGATAGGCTATCGAGTTCGCGAGCGGTCCCCAGATCGACGAATGCAGGTGACTGTAGTGACAGCTCAGACCAGGAGGACGAGCAGACATTGAATAGCGTAACGGACACCGTTAAAAACAACCAGATTCAATCCGACGAGGTGTCGCGACCGAGGCCGAATAGAGCGACCGTTCGGCCGGCTAGATTTGCAGATTATGTGTGCACAGTAGAGACAGAACCAGATCAGAGCGCTACTCTCCAGTGCACAGATGGCGTATGCGTTTGTGCCTTGAAGGCAAGGGAGAGTGCAGTGGAAATAAAGGAAAAGTTATTTAAATAATCTGAATATATAGATCAGTTTGAAACTGTTGTGATATAAATAAATTTTCAATATTCTCATACACAATTATATAAAATCTAAAGTCAAATTAAAAATCTAGTAATTAAAAATGTCAAGTTTTACAAAATATCTAATTACGATGCAAATATCTCATTTCATTTATATGTCACATTAAAAAAAGTGTCGTATTAAAAATATGTGTCGAATTAATAAAGTTGTCAAATTAAAAAATGTGTCGAATAGTACCTGTGTCAAACTGTCTGGTCACCGTTAGTGCCATCGACTGCGAACTGAATTTCCAACAACTGGAATGTGCTTATAACAAGTTGATGTCTAAGAATCCTTCCCTTATCAACAGAAAGCGAGTCTTGATGCAGCAAGACAATGCTAAACCGCACACAGGCAAGAAGACCAATGACTAATTCTGAGAGTTGATGGTGTCGAAGTTCTGCCGTACAACTTTACAAACTGCGCTACATTTGATTATTTACGTGATTTGATAAGTGGTTATTATAATGATAAATTTTGTTTATTTGTTAAAATTAAACAAAATAAATAAAATTTGTTATTTAAATTGAATAATTTCCTTAAAATTCTAATAAAATATGTTAATTAAAAGTGATTTATTTTATTGGGTAACCAGCTTTCTGTTATATTTATATTTTAAAAAAATATATAAAAGAAAAATACACATTTTAGTTATACTGGTCTCATTTTAAATTGAGAAATTTTAACTTTAAATTGAGATTTTTATTTTGATTTGAGTTTTTTTACTATTATTAAAGATTTTTGATTTAAATTGGCGATTTTAGATTTTGATTTCTTTTAAAATTTGAAAATTTTGATTTAAATTCGGATTTTTTGAAATCATCTATATCATTCTAATGATGATAATTTTGTCAATTTTATCGTTTTTGTGTATATTGGTAAATTCTATTTTTATTTTACAGTGAATATATACAAATATTGCTATTGAATATATTCTTTATTCATGTGTACCCCATACAATATCACAAGAACGAGTATCGTCTAAATGATAATTGTTTAATTAAAATATATCGTTTATGTTTTATGTTTACATATTTTATTTTTTTGTATCTTTTGTTAGTTTTATATAAATATGCATATTTATTTTAATATTTAAAATTTATTTACTTATATATTTTTTCATTATTTTTAAATCAAAATTATATTTAATTTTAAAAAATTTTTCAAATTTCATTTTTAATTTTTTAATAATAATAGTAATGTAAACAGTTTTTTATTACACATGCATTGTATTGCATAAGTAATAAGAAATTTTAATACCCATATAAACCCAGCATACATACTATTTTCTATGTTTAAACTAAAAAAATATGAATACACTAAAACTGAAACATTAAACAACGATTACTAAAAAGTGTAAGTGTATATGTATTATTTACAATGGTATTTAACATAAGTAGTGAAAATTAACTTACTGGTTGAAGCAAAAAATATAATTATAGATTAGTTTAAGTAATTGGAATAAATTTTACAAAGGGTTTTATAATTTACTCCAAACTGCTGACCTACTTCTTTAAGATTTCTTTTGCCATTATCAAGTAATTTTGAAATAGTTTCGAGCGTAATATTACTGAGGACACCGTAGGGACGCGCTTTTCTGGTTGGATTTATGGAAATTTCGGAATCACGATTTAAATCTAAGTTTTCTATCGTAATGATTGTGTCTGATGTCGAATGATTCATTTTATATAGCTAATATATATTGATAAATTAATTTTTTATAAATAAATTATAAATTTATAAATAAATAATAAACTGTTTATTATTATTATTATTATTATTATTATCTTTATTTAAGTTCCATGTTTCCTCTTCTCCAACCAAATGAAAATCTTAATTCGAATGAAAATTTGTGCTTTGTTATCGCTGAATTATTTTGAGTTTTTGTGAAAATTTATAAGTATGTAAATATAAAAAAATTAATAAAATGAAAAATTACAAAACAAACTTACTGAGTTTGATTAAAATTATTTTTCAAATTAAAGAAGTTTCGCTTATATATATATCATAAAACCATGACTTAGATTATATTTATGCTGGATATATATGGGTATTAAAATTACTTATTACTTATGCAATACAATGTTGGGGTTATAAAAAACTGTTTATTATTATTATTATTATTAAAAAAATTAAAAATGAAATGTGAAAAATCTTTCAAAATTAAATATAATTTTGATTTTAAAATAATGAAAATATATTTAAATAAATAAATATCAAAATAAATATGCATATTTATATAAAACTAACAAAATATACATTAAATATGTAAACATAAAACATATACGATATATTTTAATTCAACAATTATCATTTAGACGATACTCGTTCTTGTGATATTGTATGGGGTTCACATAAATAAAGAATATATTCAATAGCAATATTTGTATATATTCACTGTAAAATAAAATTAGAATTTACCAATATACACAAAAACAATAAAATTGACAAAATTATCATCATTAAAATGATATAGATGATTTCAAAAAATCCGAATTTAAATCAAAATTTTCAAATCTTAAAATAAAATCAAAATCAAATATCTCAATTTAAAATGAAAACCCTATATTTATAATATGAAAAAAAGTATCAAATGAAAAACATAAAAATATAGTTTTACAAAAACATCTTTACTTTAATTTTTGGTTGAAGTTTTAAAATTATTATTGAAATTATTATTGAAAAAAATTATTATTGATTATTATTATTGAATTATTGGTTAATTAAAATTAAGTTAGACAAATTATTCAAAGTTAATTAGATATTCACATGTCGGCGCCGTGGACTTGACAAAATTGGATCTCAACATTTTTGGATACCTATATGAATAGGAACAACGCATTTCAGAAGTTTGCAAGCGCAAAATGCGAGATTTTTCTATAAAGCCAAAAATTTTAAAATTATTATGAAACTAAATTTGTTTTTATTAAATTTGAACTTATTATTCTGTGTTCTTGAATAATGTCATATACTTTTATGCTGAGATTTTTAAATGAATTGAATTTTTTGTTAATTTGAAATAAACTTATTGATTTATCTGATTAAATAGAAACGCAACATAGATGATTTAAAAATAAATATTTTTTAATTTAATAATAAATTTTAAAGCGTTATTAATAAGATATATTGTGATATTCTACTTAGCTATTTTATTTGAAAAATATGGCCATGGAAATAATTTCGTTAAAGAACTAATTTTTCCAAAGAATTAATTTCACTAATTCCAAAATCAAAACAAAATTTTTTAAAATTACAAACATTTACATGTTTCAAATAATTGTAACATTGTACTTCAGTAATCATAGATTGATGAAAACGATAAAATTGACAAAATTATAATCATTAAAATTATAAAAATGATTTCAAAAAATCCGAATTTAAATCAAAATTTTCAAATCTTAATAAAAAATCAAAATTGAAAATCTCCAATCTATATCAAAAATCGTTAATAACAATGAAAAATTCCAATCCAAACAAAAATCTCAATTTAAAATAAAAACGCTGTACAAAATCAACAAAAAATATTATTTTCATTATTCATATGTAATGCTGTTGTAATTAATTTTAATATAAATAACTGGTAACTTCAAAAACTTTCTAAAGAACTAAAAAAATAATTTAAAGATTCCTAAACTAATAATTTTGGAATTTAAATTTAAATTGTAGTATTGTTATCTTTATTTAAGTTCCATGTTTCCTCTTCTCCAGCCAAATGAAAATCTTAATTCGAATGAAAATTTGTGCTTTGTTATCGCTGAATTATTTTGAGTTTTTGTGAAAATTTATAAGTATGTAAATATAAAAAAATTAATAATTTAAATAATTATTTATAAAAGAATTAAATAAAATTTAAAGTATTAATTGAATTTTGTTCAATAATTAATTATTTCGATTTTGATTAAAAAAATTAAAAATAGCCTAACAACTGCATTAAATTATATTCAAGACATAATTTGCAATTTCCTTCATGTAAAAGACACTCTTAATTAAAAAATATTACACATCCTCTTCTAGTTACAGAAGATTCACCAGCAATATAAAAAGAGTAAGTTCTAATCAGCAATCAAAGGATTACCAAAATATTACGAAGGCTAATTAATTATTATTGTTTGTATTATTTATTATTTTTAGTTACAAAGTGCACATTTAAAAAATTGCATTTTAAATAATTAAATATATTTATTTAATAAAAAATGTGTTTTTAATTGTTGATAATGTTTTCAAAATAATATTTTATTTATAGATTTAATTCAATAATATTAAACTATTCATTAAAATCAATAGTTTAACTTTTCTTATGACAATATTATTTCTTATTTTTCGCGATCTTATAATGATTAAAAGTATTTAATCATAATTTTAAAAAATGAGATTAATTTTTAATTATATTTAAAAAATCATTGAACTTTCTTTTGAATCATTTTTATCACGTATAAACACTAACATATTAAACACCGTTAACTCACTTTGAGAACCCCTGATTTATTCGGATATATGTGTGTGAAAAAATCAGATATACTATAATTATATCACAGATAGTTATGTAAATATATTAAAATGTGCACGAATAAAATCACGTACATCCTTTTGTATAGTCTGTGAGTAATACACAAAATGTTTAGTGGTGTGGATAATAAAAAATGTTTTTACATGTAATATAACATATATATTTTATAAATATAAAAATATATTTAAAATATAATTATATAAATATACAGCTTTTAATTTTTATATTTTTTAAATTAAATATCGTTATTATCTTATCGTTGGATTATCGTTGAATTATTTTATTTTTGAAAAATTAACGTTTTTTAAAATTAAAATTATTTTTTTCCAAGATTTTCTTTATACGATCCTGATTTCCGAATTAATTTAAAAAAGGTTTCTTATCAAATTTTATATTCGTCTACAATATTAGTGCATGTTTAGATTCAAATAAAAATAAATACAAAAAGTTTACGTAATTATTTACTTTAAAGGGTTTAATTTCTTTTTAGTACATTAGTTAAAAAATATTTTGAAAAATAATTTTAGAATTGAAATTATCATTTACACATAATAATTTCTTGGATTTTGTGAATACTGAAACGAAAAAAAAGATTTATATGGTTGTGTCCGAGAATAGGATACTTCAACAAAATTCTATTCATGGACAGATTTCATTTTCCTTTACTAAATTTATGCACATTAAGTAAAATTTATATCAAATTCTATTATATTGATGAAATTCCAATTTTGTAAAAACTTAATTCTAAAAATCTATTTATAAAATAATTTAGTATACAACAATACTTTATTATAAATTTTATTTATGTTATTAGTAACTATTTAATTGCAAAATAGTGTTTTTAAAATTTTCATACAAAAAATTTCAAAAAATCCAAGAAATTATTATGTTTAAATGATAATTTCAACTCTAAAATTGTTTTTCAAAATATTTTTTAACTAATGTACTTGAAAAGAAATTAAAATCCTTTAAAGTAAATAATTAAAAAAAACGTTAAAGTAAAAACTTAATTCTAAAAATCTATTTATAAGAAAATTTAGCACACAAAAATACTTTATTATAAATTTATTATGTTATTAGTAACTATTTAATCGCAAAATAGTGTTGTTAAATTTTTTAGTATGAAAATTTTCCTACAAAAGATTTAAATAGGAACTAATAAGTTAATATTGTATTTACGGAATAACTGTTGGATTTTTTATTAGTAATAACGTTATTAATTTATTAAAAATATGCAATAGTAATTTTCCCTTCTATTAAAATAACAAAAAAACTTTGCTGGCTAAATAGAGTTCTGCCCATATAAAGAATGGAAATGAAATTTTTTTTTGATTTACTTGTTTAAAATTAAAATGTTATATAAATATATTTTAATAATTTCATTATTCTGTTTCTTATTTGTCACTAAAAACTATTATTCAAATCACCAATACAAAAAATAATATAATTTTTTTTAATTTTCCGCATTCTAAAAATTAAATAAAAAATTTCAATAATTATTTACAAGTTTTTAAAATAATTATTTATTTTCTTCTTTTAATTATAATTTCAACTTTTCTTAATTATAAGTGGAAAAAAATTCGTTTCCGGAAAAACAAACCGATATAATTTTTCAAGCGAAAATAAAATATATTATCGCTGAAATATTCCATTATTAAAAATAAATTTGTTTTATTAATATGAATATTTGTTCACTAAAATCAAACTTTGTCGTTTTTGCCTCGCATTAAATCAAAATGGTAATCACAAACAATAATTCCAATCAGCGAAAATCATTCAATAATCTCAACAAATCTACCAGTTCTATCGGAATCCCATCGATTTTTTTCAAAAACAAAAGTGTCTTAAATTTCAATCAATTAGCCACTATACCGAAAAAACCAAATCCGAAAAACTCTTCATTTACCGTTTCCACTCCCCATCGATCGTTTCTTCACGAAAAAATCGTAAGTCGACTGAAGAAATCGTCAATAATCGATAGTCAGAGTTTCCATGAGGATCAGAAGCGACAAGCGTGCCAAATAATCGACAGTCGGAAACGGAAATTGTCCGAAGAAGATACCGTGTCGAAGTCGCGCAAATTGGTCTCGAATACGCCGAATTTGCGCGAAGAAATCCGATCAACAAACGCGTGCGCGTCTTCGTTCAATGCTTCTATTTCTTCGTCTCCTATCGTTTGCTCGAATAAATCGACTGTCAATGCCAATTGCGGGAAGAAATTGCAATTGTCGCCACCGAAAATCTGTGTGAAATTGTCGAAAATGATCGATAAAGAATCGATTTTGCGCGATGAACAGTTTCTGTTGAATCCGTATTTGTTCGAAGAGGTCGATCGATCGTCGTCATCGTTGTCAATCGAGCCGAAAGCAGAGCAATCGAAGAAAATCGTCGAAAATCGCAGTGGAGACAGTCGGGATAGGCGAGAAGATCGACCGGTGGTTGCCGGGAAACACGTGACGAAGAAGGAAGTCCGAAGAGACGAGAAAATAATCAATTTGAATGCGAACAATATCGGTGGCGGTGGTGGTAATTGTCCCGATAGACCGATCCCGCTGGAGACCTACAAGACGAAATCGATCAAGCAATTGTTGACGGAGATCGACAATCATCGATTGGCGCATGGACGCGCGAATTTGAGTAAATCGATCAGTCAGCGGTTCGCGAATATCAAATCGATGTTGTCGAATGTCGGGTCGAGTGCGGATTGTGGGCCGACGCAAAGCCAAACACTGTCACAATCCCAATCGCCATTGCAATCCGCCGCCAATAACAGTCCGTCGGTCACGTGGTCTTTGCCGTCGCAAAAGAAAGAGAGTGATTTCAATTCGACAATCCCTGCCGCCAGTAAACCCAATGAGTCGATTGCCAGTCTCACGAATCCACCGATTGTTTCGGACCCGAAATTGGATAACTCCGCTAGTGTGAGTAACACGGCCGCTGGTTTCTCTTTCCCTACGTTCGATAAGAAAGAGAAGGTTGATTCGAAGGGAGTTTTGTCGCCGTTATCATTTCAAGCG
>MQRK01220724.1:15834-31384 GCA_001938485.1 Girardia tigrina
ATTATGAAATTGAAATAGTTCCTCATAAATTTTTTTCAATAATGAAAATTGTAGTAGAAATAAAAGTTTGCAAATTATGAATTCTGATTTCAATCACGAACCTAATAAAGAGATTTAGAGAAAAAATAATGTCACAAACTTTTATTTAATATTAAAATATCTTATGTCTTAAGGTCTCAAGTTCAGATTGTTCAAAACGAGTAAAGTCAAAAAATTCCGGAATCAGTTAATTTAACTGGAAATTACAGGTAATTTTAAACGTTAATTTCGCCATTAGACTTTTGTAGGTAAATTAACAGAAAATTAAATTTATTTCAATATAAGATTCATAAGATTTGAATTGCCAACATGATTGATGAGAATTGCTGATTTAGTTATTTAATAGTGGTAACTGTAATTTAATTTAATTAATTTTATTAGCAATTAATTTATATCTTGATTTTATTTGTGGGTAATTTGTTTTATTATTATTATTATAAAAGTTTCCCACTTGAGGTCAAAAAATCTATAAAAGAAATATTGATATGCAAATATATATATATATATATAAAGAAGAATGCATGTTTTTATGTGACTAACTTTCAAAAATTGTTGTAATCATCCCGGGTTTGTTTCTGTCATAAAAAATTATTAAAATTATATAAAAATTAATAAAATTTTTGTAATATTTGGTCCGCCCGACCCTCAGGTCGCCCCGAGGATCGGACGGAGGTAGCAGAGCTGCGCCGTAGTTTAGCTCGATTTTGCTGGCCCATTTATTGAGATCGGATCGACTGTCATTTGTTATTTCATTTAAGTCGACAATATTATCAAAATTATCGATCAATTTATTGTCTTCATTGATTTTCGATTTACTTATCGCAAGATTGGGATTATTATTCGATTGGTTGTTAGTTGCAATGCGAAAGTTTTTTAAATTTACATAATAGATTTTCTCTAAAATCATTTGGCCGGTCATTCTGTTGACAATAAGAACGCATTCTTTCACAGCCTCTTTACCAGTGCCTTTATAGAGAGTGTAATCGGGATTCGAGCCCGGTTGATTGGGCAATTTAACACTGACACTACTGTCCGACTTGACTTTCACGTCACCCGGTTTGTTAGTGGCCACAGAACCGGGCAGAAATTCATACCGAAAAGTCATTAAATTACTTTTTTGATTTTTTCTAATACTGTTACCGATTTTCACCACAAGTTGACCGCTTAGTGACATTAATTTGCCAAGCCGGATGTTCGTTTTATAAACAGAAGATAAAAATGATCAAATAGCAAATTAAATTCTTAATTGAACACAACTCGAGAATTCGCAAAGTTTTTTAAATGAAAGAAAACGAAAATTCCAGTTGATTATTATTTATATTTTCTTCAAATTTTCAAACTTTTTCACGCAGTTCATTAAAACTGAACAATTTAAACAAATCGGAAAATAATTAAATTTTTTTTACATAAATTTTTCTAAAATAAATCAAATTATATATAAAACTATCAATTTTTTGAGTAATTACATCGATTGAGAAAAATTTACAAAAATACAAGTCAAGACACGTTTTTCTTTTTTTTCTCTCTCAATCGTTTCCGAATTTTCTGATTTTAATTTGATATTTAATTGAAAAATTGTTTCCATCCGAAATTGACTCGACCAATTTGAAACGCTCTTATATATATATGGGGCTTCTCCCTACAAAATTCAAATTCAAGGGGCCGTGTTCCCATAAATTTAAATGAAAGATGCTGGGCCGTGTCCCCTTTCAAAGATGCTGGGGCCGTGTCCCTTTTCAAAGATGCTGGGGCCGTATCCCTTTTCAAAGATGCTGGGGCCGTGTCCCCTATCAAATGTGCCGGGGCCGTGTCCCCACAAATTCAAATTTGAATTCAAGAGGCGGTGTTCCCTTTCAAATGTGCCGGGGCCATATCCCCACGAGATCGATTGACGAGAGGCTCGACATTTGTTGTGATATGGACATTGTTAGTTGTATTTTGAATATATATATATATATATATATATATATATATATATATATACTGATAATTTAATTTAATTTAAAAAAAACAAAATATAATACTTTAAATGTTCGAATTCCGAACAATATTTGCAATATTTTCCTAATTATTTGAAGAAAAGGATTATACTACAGCGATGAGATGGATAAACCACTGAGATGATAAAATTATGGACTTTATTTTGGTATCGGTTTCATTGCAATGGAATAGAAAATCAATTATCAATATTTTTACTTATTTCGGATATACATTCCTATAGCAACGACACATGGAAGTGACATGCCGAAAGAACCGGCATTGTTAGTAGATTATCCCAGTATCGGACCGTGCTCGTTTCGATGTCCCGTTGTTAAGTTATATTGCAAAGGCTCCTTTGTCATGGAAATCACCTCAGAATCCGTTGCCCGTTAATCATTAATTTGATTTTTTGCACTTGGTGAAAGAAGGCGATATCAAAGGTTTTCCTAGTGTGACATTACGTTAAACGACAAATCCAGATATTCACACGTTTTAAGTTCCTTCAAAAATTTCCCGCACAGTTTTGAATTTCAAACATTTTCAGATTAAAAAGAATACATTGCTATTCCATCTGATGAATATTTGCGACAAATTTAAGACTGTCCCTGCAAACAGTTATTTTGAAGAGACACTGCACATGTTCAACTAAATCCCATACTGATCAATTCGTTGAGAATATACCGTTGAATCACCTCCTGGTGAATCAAATGATATATGGATTGATGGTCGCCTTTTAACGGTGCGTCACATTAGGAAATTATTGACGTTGACCGAGAGAGAGTTCTGAAATTCAATAACGAGTAGAGATAACGAGCTGATATTTTTGCTTAGATATTAATATGTGCATCAAATAAAAGAAAACTGTTTCAGGCATAACATATCTTTTCTGAATTGCTTGAGAAATTCTTATTATTAACAACATCAATATGAGTTTTACAACATTTATTAATATCACAAGCGCATTCACTATTAAACATTTTTCTTGACCAATATATTTCTGAATTCATACTAATTATTTTCAATAAATGAAAATCTGTTAATAAAAATTATTAATTATAAGAATCTAATTGGTTAAAATTAAATCTAAACATTTTATAAAAAGTACATATTAAATTATAATAAAATTTTAAATAACATTAAAAAATAAATAATACATTCAAAAATTATTTTAAATTTTTTTACTTTAAAATTAAATTAAATAATTTTTAATTCATAGGAATCAAAGAAAATACCAATCCTCCATCTGCGTAGGAGAGGCACAATCCGAATAAACATACAACATGCACAATATCAACACAATTAAAAACATTCCTCACACTTATTATTATAAAAAAATATTATTATTTAAGAAAAATTTAATAGTATTTACAGTGATAATTTGAAATGTAAAAATGATTGGATAAGTTTTTTAATTGGATTAAAGATTTTTTGTTTTATATAAAATATCGAGAAAGTTTTAAAGTCTTGTTTTATCAAATCTTTGCTTGGCAACGTGTGTTTATTGTGAGCTTTGTTATTGAAAGTAAAATAAAAGTTTGAAAGTCCATTTTTAAATTTAAGCGACTTCAATTTCCATTTTTTTCTAGCTTTCGCAATATCAATTAATAAAGCTCAAGGACAATAACTTAAAGTCGTGCTTTTTTTGTTGTCAACTGTATATCACTTGTTCAAGAGTGAAAAGCGAGAAGAATTTGTATATTTATACACCTCATAGAAAAAACTAAAAATGTTTACAAAATAGCTTTAAAATAAAAAATTCGATTTTCTTACGAATTAGAATTTTTGGAAAACCAGAATTTTGAAAGTTAGAATATTGAGACAACATTATTAGTTATTATTATTCAATCACAATCGCGTCTGTTTACTGAAAGTAATATTAAAAGGGTTTTATTTTTAATATTACTTTGATTTATTTAATTGATTATTTATTTATTTAATTTCAATGATGATTTATTAAAAAGGTTTTTTTTCTTTTTTTTGATTTATTTCGGTCATTTATTTGTTTAATTTNGACGATGATTTTTATTTCTTTTTATCATTATAATTTTATTAAATAAAATTTTAATTGCTTAAGTTGTTTGATTACTTGATTAATTCTCAGTTTATTGAACCCCTTGTTAATCATTTTCCTGACTTTCGTTTGAGTAAGTATTTAGTAAGGCAATAATGAGGGAGAGGGTTTTGGAGGTTGGAAAGAGTAAAGGGAAGTGGCAGGAGAATAATGTCGAGAGGAGGATAACATTATGAAAGAGGAAGGATTTTGTGTATATAGTATAAATAGTTTTGATTCGATTTTTTTGCTGTAATGCTCATTAATAAATATTACCAAAGAAAAGACTTAAAAGGCGCTCAGTATGATAATAAATAGAAGTGGAGTGGCAAAACTGAAGTATATTTTACAGTCATATAAATCAAAAACCTGTAAAGAAATGATTAATAATGTATTTTAGGTCTCATAACATGTATTATTCAATTACCATAATCATGGGGCGCCTCTGCTAGTATATTATATATTAAGATTTTAATTAGTCTTTAGCAGCGAGTAGCTCGAGATTGAAATTCGTCCAGGAAAACCAAGCATATCGTCAGAGACGATCGAACATCCTGACAAGCAAAAGCGCACCGAAAGCGGAGACGATGGACGACAATCTTAAGTCGCTAAGAAGATGGAGCCCAAGATCAGCAAGGATCTCAACGCGGAGATCCTGCTGAGCTGGAGAAGAACAAGCTGTGCAAGAATTCCTTCTTCAACAACCGCTTAAAGTCCTGAAAGATTCAGATAGTGATCAAGAAAGGAAACGCGAAGATTATCTACAAATGAAACAATCGATATTTGATATATGTGCAAAAAAACATAATACATAATATATTTTTAATAAAATATAACTTATTATATATTTTAACTATATTATGTAATATTTTTTTACTAAACAAAATGCAAATTAATTTTCTAATAAGAATTTATTTTTGCTGAATTGTAAAAATTATGAGAAAAAAGGACCAATCTACTAAAGAAACCCTTAAAGACTATCGAATCGAGCAGCAGTCAGAACGAGATTGAGATTTGTCCAGGAAAACCAAGCACATTGTCAGAGCCGATCGAACATTCTGAAAAGCAGAAGCGCAATGAAGGCAGACACGATGGACGACAATCTCAAGTCACTGGAGAATAGGGTCTCCAAGATCAGCAAGGATATGGAACCAGAGATCCTTCTTAGATGGAAAAGAACAAGCTGTGCAAGAAATCCTACTTGAACGACCGCTCTAAGTCCTGCGAGAATCAAATCGCGATCAAGAAAGAAAATCCGAAAATATCTATAAATGAAACAATCGAATCTTTGGTCTTCAGATCTATCCTAATGATAAATCACGTTCATAAGGGTATATGTGGCTCAACCCGAGCAGCTTAGTGATGACCAAAACGATAATGAGAAAACAGCGGGAAAATTGATCTGTCTGCTCGAAACATTAAAAATTTAGAAGTTCAGTAGTTTGACTACGGTCGTTCTAGTTGTAGTGTGCAGGAATACGGGTTCGATGAAATTTATGAAGACTGGGAGCGAGTTTTTTAAGTGATTTTATTAAACATTTAATACAAAATATATTTTAAATAAAATTTACAAAGGTGGTTGAAGTATTAAGAATATTTATCGGCTGATAAGGATATTTATTCGAACATTCAAAAAACTCGACAGTTTTTTGAGCATACGATCTCCATAGTCTGGTCGCATGTTGTTGAAGGTTTTGTTTTTTGGTTTAATTTTATACAAATCGAACATGATGTTTTGATCGATTTGAAGGGGCTGAGGAAAGGCAGTAACAGTGGGACCAAATACTTAACATATATTCCGCCAAATCTCTATCCCGCATGAAGGAAACAAGGAATCATATCAAAGCAAAAATTGGATAAATGTCGACCATTTGAAGAGGAACTGCATCACTCAACGGTCGATAATTCGAGAAATAAAAGGAAATCGGACGACAAGAGAGCAAAGACGAAGTTTGGTTGGAATATTTATCGTTTGTTACAATCGAGTTACAATCGAAATAGGAAATCGTTATCTACTTTTATGAAAGAGCAATAACAGATTTAACCGAGAGCAAATCGATATGGAAGAAATATCTGCAATTTCTGAATCGATATTTCGATAATTTGGAACCATGACGAGTACTGGTGGCTTATAAACGAACTGACAGACATTTTCAATCAAATCTCGAATTGTGACTCAACTGTGCAAGATGTTGTGAGAACTGTAATTATCGGGTCGAAGAAACCGGAGACATTTACGAAATGATTGGCTAAACGACTCGATCATATGTTGGACTGCGTATATTGGTTTCGAAAACGAATATTAGATGAACAAACGACGCCGGATTTTATTAAAATCCAAGACATTTTCGAGAGATTAATGTCCAATGAAAATTATATCGATTATGATCCGCGGAGATCGGTACTGAAATATTAGGCGATGATCGAGGCCAAATTTGGAGAAGAGTCATGAATTATGGGCATTTATCCGACGATCGATAGACAGATTTAATTCAAGTTTGTGGATGGAAAATTTAGAGTTCAAGAGACAATATTACAATTTAAAACTCCTGCAATTCTATTTAAAACAAATAATTCTGTAATACTGTGGTATTCGAGTGCTGCGCATGTATCATTTTTTCGTTATGCACTAAGTTCAATTTAGTAAATGTTTTTTTTGTGGTGTACCTCGAAGTTGTTTTATTGTGCGCTTGTTTACGATTAATTTCTTTGTTTCTTTTATTTTTTAACACGATTACTTTTCTCAAGAGGTCAGAGAAAATGAAAAGTGAAAATTATTTTTGTCAAAAGGCGAGAAAGAAAGTTGGTTGTATTCTCTCATTATTCTTAGAATCCAAATTAAATATAATATTATTAAATTGCTATTACCAATTTTAAATTTAATTTGGAGATCAATAAATTGATCACAAATTCAAAGAATTATTTTTTGGCAATATAATTATTATTTGAGCTCTGCAATTTTTGGCCGTATAATTAATATTTGACTCTAAAATTATTATTTGACTGTACCATTATTATTTTGGCTATACTATCATTATTTGGCGATTGTATTATTTATTACGCTAGTTAATCGACCAAACTTCCTTTTCTTATCACAATAAACAAAATTTTCCCCGTTTACTATCAATCGAAATAAATCATCGATACCGATAAAAAAACCAATCATTTATTCTGAAATAAATAAAACCTTCAATTTACAAAGATCCAAAAATTAACTTTACTATTAGATATTTTGTTTGATCATCTCCTGACGTTAAATTTTGTTAATCGGATTCATTATTTTATGCAACGTTATTTAATTTGTATTGTTTAATATATTTCTACATTTGGTTATATATTTTCCTTATTTATTCTATCTTAGAGTTGTAAGAAAGGAAAATTGCTATTGCCCGGTTTATTCAATTTTAACAACCCTTGCGAACAAATTTTCATTTTTTATAACAAATTCTATCGAAGCTGGAGACGAACAAATTGTGCAAGACATCCTACTTGAACGACCGCTCTAAGTCCTGCGAGTCAAATAAATCGTGATCAAGAAAGAAAACCCGAAAATTATCTACAAATGAAACAATCGATATTTGATTGATGTGCAAAACTGTTGTGCGGAAAGATGTAGCCGACCTGACTCTTGTGAATAACGTGATTTTGTGGTGAAACAATTACAGCCACGAAGTGCACATGAAGATCACGATGACCGTGTGAGTTTTGATTGCCGCCAAAGTTAAGGAGCAGCCTGTGAAGCTGAAGAATGTGAAAAATACATATACGATGACAATGTCACGCAACTTTATTACTTTGTTGGGTAATGTGAATATGAACTTTTTTGTTATAAATATGAACCTTTTTTTATTTTGCTTATCTTGAAACTTTTATAAATAAACTGAATTTCTTATTTTGAATTTAGTGAATTTGAATTGTGTTTTGTTTTTTATTTTTATGTTTATTTATTATTTATAGTTTTATATAAAATAACTTAATTTAAATATTTCATTATTTATTAATCTTAAAATATCTAATCATTATTATATTTCCACGCATGATGCGTCTTTACCTTACGTGGCCTTACGTGTTTATCACGCACTGCGGTTTTCTGAGCCACGCATTCCTTGCGTTCTCGTTCTGCGTGGCCGCGCGTGTTTGCTTATTTGGATTTGAACAACGCATCTTCTCACGCGTACACAGAAAACTGTTTAAAATTAAGCTACGCATCTTTCTCACGATTTGGTCTTCAGTTTTGTTTGATTAAAGCCACGCGATTTTACTTTGTTTGTCACGGATATATGATTTTACGGATAGTATAAAAAACGTCATTTCTTTTTCTCAAAAGGTATTAGCTATATCTTCCTATAGATTTAGAAATTATTCGGCGAAATTTCCTAATTCTGATCATTTGAGATAAGCCTCGGATCTGATACCAGTTCGACCGTGTGGAGATTTTCAACAAATACTTTGGACAGAGCTTCCTTTGGTGAAAGGTTAAAATTAAATTTTTCTTTTCTCGAAATAATTCCCTTTAAAATTAATATATTTTTAAAATCAATAATTTCTCGTAATTATATTAAATTAATAATTTTTATTTATAAATTTAAACTTTTGGTATCTGGAGAACGGTGTTTCCCAGTTCCATAATATTCCTACATCACACACAGGGATATTGTTATATTTTCTTTTTACCATTAAATTGTAATTTGTAAAAATTTTTGTAAACATTTTAATAAATATTTTTAAAAGAAAAAAGTCTTACGTTGTTTTTATTCATTTATTGATTCTAAAAAGTTGTTATTCACTCAGTGATTTAAAGATTTTAAAAGTCGATTTTCATTTATAAATTTTAATTTACAACTCGATTATCAGGAGACTTATCTATTTCTCCTTTGTTACGACGTTTGGGGAATATAAAATTGACCCTTGAGCGTAACAACTTAGTCAATGCGTGGAGCAGGATCTTTGGTCTTCAGATCTATCATAATGATCGAATCACGTTCATACGGGTATATGTGGCTCCACTCGAGTTTTGTGAGGACCAAAAAGATAATGAGAAAACGGCGGGAAAACTGATCTGACTGCTCGAAACGTTGAAAATTTAGCGATGAAAGACAATCATTTATTTTAAAAATCCCTCCAATAAAAAGGTTTATTAATTTATTTTCATAATATTTATTTATATTGAATACTTAATATAGGGATTGATTTTTGCGGAATTGTAAAAATTATGAGAAAAAGAAAAAAACCAATCAAAAAAAATTATTTAGAGACTGTCGAATCGAGCAACGTCGATTTTGTAACACCAAACTGCTTAATTTTCCGGTGATATTTGCGAGATCCGATCGGCAATCAATACATCCAATAGCGCCGTTCTGTGGGCGAAACAATGGGAATTATCGATTTGGTGTTTGGCGGGGGGACGATGGCATTCCGGTGGGCGTTTGAGATAATAGAAATGCCGATCGATTGGAGATTGACGGTGGCGATTGATGAGATCGAATTTCATTTGTTTCTGATAGACGAGGCGAATTGGACAATGCTGGCAAGTGATTGTTTGAGATGTCAATCGATGGTGATTGTCGGTGAGATGAGTGTCCGAAATCGGGTGGATTTCCAAAGTAGTGGGTGGTCATAGTTCGTGGACGGTTCGATAAGACTTGCAGATGAGTTTGGGAAAGAATTCGGCAAACAGAACATCGGCCGATTGCTGACATTCAATTTCGATCGATCTATAAATAAAAGGCCCATGATTGGCCAATCCAAAAGTAGATCGGATTCGGGATTGGCCCTTCTTCGAGATGTGGTTAACATGGGTATCAGAAACAATTATAAATTTGAACCAGAGATTGTTCCAAAGACGTGGAGAAATTGCTCTAAGTGATACTTTAATCGGAATTTTGCGGACAATTAAATGTGGTCAGATGAGTTACAATGAACTGTTCTGATTGTCACTGCTAATAATCCGCACACGGAAATCGTTCTCGTAGCGACCGGTTTCAAATCTCACAAATCGATTTTCTGTTTCACCCTGGTGTTTTCCTCATCGAATTTCTTGTAAACTTCAGTAAATATCCTCTTAATATTACCTTCCAATGACTGTCAATTTCCTCGTGGAAAATATTCGCAAGATATTTATGGAGATTCTCTGATGCGAAATTGGACGCTCTAGAGCCATTGTGACCGTCATAGACTCCGTAAAATGAATTATGGATGACATCATCGGATACAACGTCCAGTTGATACTGTTTCCTCATAAACTCCGTGAAGTCGTCTATCGACACGTGCGTGTCTTGCATTTCTTCTAACTCACCATTTCTCGACGTCACAAACGATTTAACTGCTACAAGATTGCTCGAATTTCGTTTTTTACATTTGCATCTGTATCGTGTTTTCGTTTCAAATTAGTTTTCTCCGGTGATTTATATACAATCGATGTATTTTCGGTTCCGGTAAATCGTCAAATAAACTCATTGAAAGAGAAAAAAACGTGTTTTTAAAAGAAAAAATTGTTTTCTTTCCAAATTTAAAAAAAATCGGTTGATTTGTTTATCTATGATAATTTATTGAACTTCGATAAATAAAATCGATATCAGGCGGATTCTTGACCGGTTGGGTGATATTGTGAATTTAATCCCCCTGCGTCCCACAGGTTTCGTTTAAAAAAAAGTTAAAAAAAGTTTAAAAAAAAGTGAGTCCTTGTTTCTCAAATAAAAGTTTTCAAAAAAAAGTTGTCTCGTGTTCGAGTTTGAGTTACAGCCAATTAAAACAATTAATAAATTTTTAAAAACTACTGAATTTCGTCTTATCTAACTATAAATAAAAAAAATGGATAAAAAACCAGTTTATAAAAAACCGCGACAACCACGCGGCGCCCGTTCTCGTATCACCAATCATTTATTTTAAAAATTCCTCCAATAAAAAATAATTTATTTTCATAATATTTATTTATATTGTATACCTTAATATATTTGTTGCAGAAACAGTACCTCATGTAATTTATCGCCATTCATTTGAAATTCATCAACAAGTAAACCAATTCGTTCCATCAGTTTAATTTTTATGAAGCTATTAATTAATGAGTGAACCTTTTCAATTATAACTACGTATATAGACTGATTATTACGGATATTTGCCCTTATTTGAAGGTGTATTTAGCGGATTTGGTGAATTAACTCCTTTAAATCAGAATATGTTTTACGCTTTCCATTGGACAAAGTATTGTTTAAAGAATCACGTCGATTGTTATTAATTATTTTGTTCATATTTTCAGAGAAAATAGATTTTGATTAAACTTCAAATCTAATATTCAAAATGTATTGTAAGAAATTACAGTCACTCGATTCATTTGAATTTGAAAATTCTTCAATGAAAATAACGAATTAAAAATCGAACGAGACTTTCAAATTTTAATAATAATTTTATTTGATCAAAATCGTTCCAAATTTTTCATTTATTTAATTGACATCGAAAATGAAACATTCGAATTTTTTTCCTACAAATGTTTTATTTGAAACAAAATTTTTTATACACTTTTTTTTAATTTCAAAACACATAATCGGAACAGACACTTATTCAAAATTTTAATTCTGACAAATTTAGCAAAAAAAATCTACACACTCAAAACACACATACCAATCAAATTTCATTTACTCACAATTTCACCAATCAAACACGCAATTCTCACGATTCAAGGACGCGGAAGAACGAGACAAAATATATATTTATGCTTATTTACATGTTTACAGAGCAGAGCTGTACATCTTGAAGTTTCCTTTGGAATCGATACTGATTCTTTAGCTAGAGCGTTTAATTGTTTTATTGCGCGTAGAGGAACTCCTGAGATCATTGCATCAGACAATGATGAATTTTGTCGGTTTTGTGAAGGGAAAAGAAGGAATCTTATTTTAATATACATATTCGTTAAAAAAAGGTAATGAAAAAGGGAGAAATAAAGTGGGTATTCAACACTCCAGGTACTCCAGATTTTGGGGAAGGATATGGGATAATGATCAGAGAAGCCAAGAAGGCCATGAATTTAATCATTGGGGATGCGGATATTAATGACGATGAATTTATTTCAGTTGTTATGGAAGTTGAAAGATTGCTAAACTGCAGGCCGCTTTAAAGGTTAATGGAGATATGGACGATGGGATGGTATTAACTCTAAATCACTTTCTGGGAGCTGGATATGGAGGAGTACAAGAACCGTCTCAAAAATCGATCTCGACAACTGGATTAAGAGAAACATTGGGGAAGAGTCCAAGAATTAACGATTCATTGGTGGAAGAGATGACGTCAAGAGATCATTCCAAGTTGGAGAGGACGAGGTAAATAGAAATTTTCGGTTAAAGAGTTACAGGAAGGAGACCTAGCATGGAAATATGAGAACAAGGAAGCAAACGGAAAGTGGAAATTGGGAAGAGTGATTAATTTAATTCCAAGATCAGACGCGAGATTTCAGAAATCGAGATCGATGATCAGTGATATACCAGCAGTACTGAAGACTCTTTCTGATGGGACGCTTGTAGGAGGTGGAGCAAAATAAACACGTCATATATGTCATTTTAGACAGCCTGTGTTGTTTGATTTACACCAGAGGAAATGCGAGGAAGGAAGCTCTCAGCTAAATAAATCGATAGCTGTCTCTAATTGATGCCTGACTCTGCGTCATCAGCTGGAATGAGGGAGAAGATTTCATACAAAGAGGCCCATAGACTGGAATATGTGCTGTTTCTTGTTTGCTGATTCTTTGCAAATATTTTTTGATTGTAACTCCAATGCTTGCGAGTGTTGCTCACATGTAAGGAATAAACTTGCCTTAGCACTAGTCTTTGTATCGTCTGTGGTGAAACAGAGGAGCTTGAAACTGGGATGAATAATAATTGCAATGGAGAACAGTGGTAAACTCTATAAAGAACCCAAAGGCGATTCAGTGACTCAAGATTCAAAGATAACTCCTACACTACTAGTGAATTCAAAGATAACCGATAATTTATAAATTTTTAAGGTAAAAAAATCTGTCAACAAGCAAATCATATAGATTTAATTCGCAGTACGAGACTTTTAGTCGTCGCTGTCTAGTCGCCATCGTCGCTCTGACACTCGTGTCAATCAATGATCTAGATTCTACTGTCGAACTACTTCGCAATCACTTACCAACCAACTTATCTATTGAGGCTACCTATTTAGGTATGTTCGATCGAGATGGTACTCGGCGAAGAGCGATTTTTCCGCTCGATATCTGGTCCGTATATAAACGGTCCAAACTAATAATTTAATCAAAGTACCCCACCCGTGACTTCATGCAGAATTCGGAGTCAAACATCCCAGCATTTCTTACTTCCATAAGGAAATCTGTGAAACTGCATCTGTAAATGCATCATTTTTGCGATCTTATTTTAACATCACTTGTTTTTATGAGTTTATTTATGAGATTATTTATGAGTTTATAAKTCTTGTAAACATTGACCAAAAACCCGGCATCAAAACCGGTAGAATTTTGCCCTAGCCGTACCGGAGTTGAAAAAATGGCCGGATAGCCGGATTTCCGGAGCCAGAGCCGTAAACCGGTACATCCCTAATGTCCATTGAAAATCGAATATTAAGATCAAATTAATACAGATTCAAATCAAATTTTTAATTTTTCAAAAATCTTTGCGGTGTTAGCGAAATTACAATTCAATTATTAGAAAAACGCAACAGTACATATATATATATTTTTAAATAAATAAATAAATTTTAAAATAATAATGAAATTTATTACTGATATTTTTATATTTAAAAATAAAATATAAAAATTATTTCAATTAATATTTTTAATTAAAATAATAAATAAATATTATATAGAAAATTAATATTAAATACCTTTAGGTCAAATTTCTAATTTACGATAATCAAGTAACTCATGAAGAGTCAAATTTCAATTATTGAAATTCAAGTGCACAGAGAACAGTAAAATAAAAACGGTGGATAAAAATAATTTTGCTAAACATTGTTGTCAAGGTAACCCGAGTATTTTTTATGACAATGAATCCGGAATTTCTTTCGATAATAAATCATCCTTTAAAACATTTTAAACGATAATTAATATAATAAATATTTGATTTTTCTAGGCAAAAATCGATTTTTATAATTATTTTATAAATAGAAGTTAAAATGTTGATTTTTTATCAAATTATTCATAGATCAAATTTTCATTAATCAAATTATACAATACCCCATCTGCCTCTTTGAAATTGTAATCAGTAACAACGACAATCGCATTTAGAGAGCGCACGGTATTGGCGATAATGTGAGGGACAGGCGCAAGTGTTCGGCGATTGAGTGCCAGAGACAATGCTGCAACGTTTTGAGCAGCTATGTTGAATCGGTGTAAGATATCGTTCTCGGTGATGTTAAGAGCATTGGGAATGTAGCAAAAGCCCTACAATTGCATTGATTCGATAGATCATATCAATTTCAAAAGTAGAAAAATTGCATTTTCATAAATTTGTTGTATCTTCAGGCCGTATTGAAATGGAAAAAAATTCAACATTTGCAACAAATGAACTTCGAATTGTTTCACGATATCACCCGCCTTAATCAAATCGGCATTATTGATGATCTCGATTGTTCCCCGGGTGATTTTAGTTGGGCTCTGCAATATCTGAGATTAAAAATAGATTTTATTTTAAGTATCTTTGCTCGCATTTTTTTATATTTATTCAAAATGTTAACTAAGGAAATTATTTCGAAAATATTTTTTGATTCCCACTCAAACATAAGGTATTTTGAAACTTGTAAATTCTGATTTATTTATTTACTATTTTTTTGTTACTTCCATTGCCAAAACAATAATACGCAAACATTATATGCAAAATAATTTAATAGAAGACAAAGGCAACAATATTAATCTATGAAGTTTCTTGAAAAATATCGATTCCATTTAAAAAAGGCTCGGTTTAATATGAAATATAAATCCAATTTTATTTTAAATAAGTTTTAGTTTTAAATTATTTCCTAAAATAAAACAATGCCAAAAAAACATTTGGAAAACTATGATTTTAAAATATCAAAATAAATTTTCAAAAGCCGAAAACAATTTAAAGAATTTTATTTATTTTTTAATTAATTAAAGATTTACTGTAAATTTACTATAATATAATAAAATAATAGAAATACAAGTAAAAGGCCAAAAAAGATATTTTACCATCATAATAAAAATACTTATAAAATATACATGATAATAAAAATAATAAATGTACAAAAAGTATATTTCTGTCCAAAATTATATTTTACGTAAAATAAAATATTTTACATTTTTCAAAAAAATAAATGAAATTTTTTAAAATATCAAAATTAGTAATACAGTCTGAGTCATATAATTATCACTTTTTTAACCCTTTCGCAGCGGCTTTCCGTTTTAAGTTATAGATATTTTTTGTTAAATATATAATGTTTATTCCGGTCTGAAATTTATTATTTAAAAGTTTTTTTTGGAAATTTATTGAGGGGGCG